>JBAFTA010000007.1:4341532-4360712 GCA_036919975.1 Melanotaenia parkinsoni
CTGACTGGGAACTGCCTTACTGGGAACTGTCTGACTGGGAACTGCCTTACTGGGAATTGTCTGACTGGGAACTGCCTGACTAGGAATTGTCTGACTATGATTGCATAACGATTATATATACCGAACCTTTCAGCACCACTTTAACATTGTAACATCAGTATTTGCAAAGATTAACATCATGAACCACATGGTCTTCAGTTTAAGGTTAAAGTTCTTCAGCTTACAATCAATCATCTGCAGCTGGTTCAAACAAAATGATCTCAGTAGCAGACATTAACTTATTCTATTGAATGTTCTGCTAAGTAGATTAAGAGAATCTTGTCTTATTTTCTACATGCTTTATTCATTTTTGTACTTTCTCACCACCATCAGCTGATAAATAAGGCCATCAAAAAAGGCCAAAAGTCAACCTGACAAGCACACAGGTTGTGAGAAATTATTATTGAGAAATTCCCTCTGTCTTGTCTTATTATCACTTGTTTTTCGTAGCTGAGTTGGTTCACGTTTTATTTTGAAGTTTCTGTTGGTACTCTGAAGACCTATTTATATACCTTTTTTAAAATATTTTGTTACTCCCGAGTCCTATATTTTTTATTAAACCTGCACAAAATGAGTCAAAATGAGTCGTATGTCTTGCTACCATGTATGTGACAAAATTTTGGTTCCACCAAATCTCAATTCAAGGATTATTGAAAAGTCGGCAAGAGAAGATGTCAGCTGATTTAGATTTATTGTAACGCATGTGGACAGATCAATAATGATGGTGTTGTGCTGAAATGAGCTGCCACAGACTGAAGAGGTTTCAGGTTCATCTGTGGATCTGTGCTTCCCCATCAGAACAGAATACCCTTCCTATTTTCCATACAATTCACAGTTTTGTGAAATCAAAAATAATTAGTTTAAATTATTAATCCACATATTTTAACTAAAGTACCCTTTAGGTACAAGCTTAAGAATTCAAAAATGAAACTGAATAAATGAATGATAGTAGGATGTCTGGACAGTATAAATGACCCTGTAAAAGCACGCTAAATGTTACGATCCATCCTGATGGTGGCGTTGAATAGGTCCTCTGATCAATTCCATCCTGAATATCCCGTTGGCCATAATCTGTATATTCAGATGTTTTAATCCATCATGCTACCAGCATCACAATGGGCTTTCTGATTACTGTTTCCAGACATATCTGGTCTGTATATTTCATTGTCCGTCATAGTTATGAATGATGTGATTAGCTGGAGTTAAGCCATACTTTGCTTCCACTGGTGATGGGATTGTTCCCGTCTGTCTAGCTCCTGTATGTCTTTGATGACCAGCACCAGCTACTTCCACCTTTACGAAGACGTTGCGTTAGAGATCCAAGTTTTTTTGTTTTTTTTTCTCCTCAGGATGCGAGCTTTCTTAGTGATGTCTGCGTTCACGATATACGATATATATCTTGCTGGAGAAGGAGCTGGTTGAAGTGTTGAATGACACTCTGGAAGGTCTGGAGAAGCTCCACGTCTTCCTGGATGCCGTGGAGAAGCTGACCTCCACCTCACTGCATGTGTTTGCTGAGAAGTAGGTGTTACACCTGCATGAAAAGATCAAACTCTGTCACGTTCAGGTTGCACCACTAATATGTCCTTTTCTCCTGGAGTTTAAGGGGCCATCCCCAAGACCCTGGATTACAGTAAAACTGCAAAAGTGCTTTAGGAAACCACCCTTTTATCCGCACGAAGCCAGGGATTAGCCTCCACTGACCATGTCTGAAGGCAGGTACCAAAGTGGATAGTTTTGAGTCCTCTGCCGTCTGGGGTACTGTGAGGACAGCGTAACCGCATATGACGTCAGTGTGACGAACACGTGCTGATTCCCAATCCACCCTTTCTCAAGTTTTTTTTTTTTTTGCTTTGTAGTGCGTTACTTAAAGAAGAAGCTCAACTTCTTCATTAGTCCAAACTAATGCTTCTCTTTTGCCTTGCAGTGAACTGCGAGGCTGAACAAACTGAGCTTCCTGATAAGAGAATACATGTCCTCAGCTATCGTCTCTTCTCTGCTTCCAATATGTACTTCCTGCAACAGGCAGGGAGCCTTTATATGTGTACGTGCTGTTTTGGTCTGGCTTTGGAGTGTTACTCTTTAACACTCCCCCACAGACTTGCAGTATGTACTACAGTGGTTTATTGCGGCTGTTGAAGCCACTGTTTTCACACCTAAGTGGACATAAAAGTGATGCACAAGTTTATTTTCTTCACAAACTTCACAATATGGAGGTGTTGGCTTCCCAGCTGGACAGATACATGCACATCACCAAGACCATTTGTGAGGAGATGAAGAAAAGCTAAACTCATATTTAGTCAGCAACACATTTTATTCTTTATACACACATTTTTAAAGCAACACTAGAACAATAGTGTGTTTGTGTCTTTCATTGCTGCATCAGTGATGTTTGTCTGACCATGACTGGAGTCGACCTTAATGTGGGTTTATTTGAATGTGACATACAAACGATGGTTGATCACATTAACCAACTGAGTGAAATCAACTAAGTTCTCCTCACGTTTTTATGCCATGAATTAAAAACTACAGTCAGATATATGGAATAGTGAAGGCATGATCTGCTGTGTTCAAGAGTTTTTCCATCAGAAACCAAACTGTCATGGCCATAAATACTGGGGATAACACAAACCTTTTTCCTCATTCTGTCAATAGATATTAATCTAAGCTATTTCCATCAGGATCCAAACTTCCGGATGGTGTTTTTGTTCAAGAAAGAATCATATCATGACTTCATCAAGACCTTCGATAAGTGGCAGCCCAGGATGATGGACTTTATAAAAGAGCTGGTTAAACAACATGGCATGCTGGTGCAGTGTGGTTCTTGGTGTAATCCTTGGAAAAGCTGGGACATTTGACTGAAAACTCAAACAACCAGATTTCTGGGGTCAGCAGACACTTTGTACATCTCAGAGATATATCTCAGGCTTAAGACTTATTGTCTTTCTTTTAGATCAGGGTTGTCAAACTCTGGTCCTCAAAGGCCGCTATCCTGCAGGTTTTAATTATTTCCTTGCTCCAACACACCTGAATAAAATCAAATGGATCCAACAGCTTCTTGTCAACTTATTCACAAGTCAGGTGTGTTAGATCAGGGAAGCAATGAAAACCTACAGGATACCGGCACTCGAGGACTGGAGTTTGACACCCCTGCTTTAGATTATTTTAATACACTATTGTACTTTTTCATATCATCATTATCCTATTTTCTTTATGTATCATGTAGTACTGGTAGTTTATCTTGTTTTTTGTGATGTGTTTTAGGCAGCCTCGATGGTGGCAGCCATGTAAATAACATGTCTCCCCTGGTAGACAAATCTGTCAAGCAAAATATGGCACACAGACCCCCGTTCTGTATGTTAGGATGCTGGACAGGGTATAAAAAAAATAAAAAAATAATAATATTATTTAATCAATTGTATGACCTTTGGATTCTTGGTTTGACAACAAAATTATAACAAATGACAAAAGTGATCAATAGATTATCTAAAAATATTTAAGAGGAGTTCACTTCTGTGTACACATTATCACTATTATTAATGGATTGTTACTTATTGTAACTCTACAAGCTCATAGAAAGGTCAGTGGTTTTATAAGTTGCCATTCAATTTCCACAACTTAAACAAACATAAGGTCTTCTATATTTTATAGCCAACATAACTTGTGTTAAGAGTTAGAGATGTTTCTTTAACTCTTCTTTTATTCTAAGAGGACCAGAAGTTTTTTACATGAACGACTTGGGCTGAAACCATGTGGCGTGTGGACGTCAATGCAGGATTGTTAGTCTATTATAATGTTAAAAAATCTGCATCTAAAAGGGGTCTCGAGGCTCTGAGGTCTCCAGTTTGTGAAGCAGAGATTCGTTGAATAAAAATGCCATCACGTGTGCGTAATCGCCGCCTCTCGGCTTTCCCACGGTGATCTGCAGCATCAAAGACTTTTTCAAAGACAAAAGTGGGACAAATGCGGCGCCCCGGCACGAGACAGCGACCCACATGGCACGCGTTGCATAATGTGACGCTTGGGTGTGAATGCAAGATGGTAACAACATAAAACATATCGCTTTTCGGAAGTGCAAAGGTGTGAATCATCACGCTTCGGCACTCGTCCTGCTGGTGCGCGCAGGCGATATTCATTGGAAAGAAACGAAGAGCATAGAAAACAAAAGACTAAGCAAATAAAAAGCACAGCTCTGGTTACATCATTAAGACTTGCATTTATTAATTTGCTGCTGGTTTTGGAGGCATTAAGAAATCAGCAAAAAGGTAGATATAAAATAAATTATTTAATCACGATCATAAATCGCGCACCAAAAGTTCTTAGGCTGTCAGAGGTACAGCTCATATAAATAAATATTTTATTTTATTTTATTTCTAACCGGTTTCGAGAATGGCAACAAAATGACAAATGGTAAAAGAAACAAAGACCTCTGTATTTTTCTTCATTTAATATAGGCTATTATAGATTATTTTAAATGTCGTCCTATATTACTGGTAACACATGTTTGTGCACTAATTTCTTGATCCAAACAGATATGGCTGAGGAATTTATTCTCATTTAATCCGATCTTGTAGCGCAGGTATTAAAAGTTAATATCCACTTAAAAAAAAAAAGTCTTTAAAAATCTCAAATTCTAATGTGAAATTTCCTATGATTCACTGCGCATTACTTTTTACGCACAGATTTATACCAAGCTGTTGTATCAGATTATGATTAAATCGACTAAAAACGTGCAATTTAATAGATAGATTCTATTAAATTCCCCTTAGTTCCAACGGTCAGTGGGAGATGCGCATGCTGGGGACTTTAGGACTTGGACCGGGGCTGTTTGTGTGGGTCCGGGTTGTAAAATCTGCTGGTGTAGTGGGCGGAGTCCGAGGGAACCGGGAGGTGGTAAAAAGCGCAGTCAGAGCCAAGCGCCTCAGTACCTGAACAGTTGCAGACTGGGAAGGAAACTGTGACCGCTGGATTTGGGTATTTTTGCAAAGTCTGTCATAATGAAGCTGCTACAGGAAGCGGATGATGCGACAAACAACAGAAAGGTAACACCAACTATTCCATAGATTGTATAAATTCCTGCTTTTAAATAACCAGATTCCAAAATAAATTTAATACTTACCTTATACTTTCCTTATTTTCTACTTTTTTGAAAACCACATCATAGCAACCAGTTCCCTTAATCTGGGTCTTATATTGTTTTTATCGTCTGTAGTTGGTAAAATCTCAAGTAGAGAAACGTCGAAGAGAGAGAATGAATCGCAGTCTTGAACATCTGAGGACCATGTTGCTGCAGGAGCCTCAACAGGTAGAGTTAAAGTTTTTAATGAAATGAAGACATATTTAGCATTTCTATGATGTTATCTTTTTTCATGCAGTACAAACCATCTCTTGTTCAAAGTATATAAAAAAGAAACTTTTGGGATGCCTGTCAGGGTATCCATTCAGGCCTGAGGGTCAAGGCTGTGCAATAAATCCCATTAACACACACTGCTGCTACTATACAGGGGGGGACTAAACACAGAGTGGAGAAAGCTGAGATCCTGGAGCACACAGTCCTCTTCCTCCAGAAAACTGCCAAAGAACACCAAGAAAAAGCTGGAGGTCAGAATCGTCCCTTCCAAGATGGCTTCTCCACCTGTCTGCAGAGAGCCTCTCAGTTCCTGGGTCCGGAGGGGAAAGGGCTCTGGCTTGGGCCGGCGCTGGATGCAACCTTCACTGCTCGTTTTGCACGTTCAGACACAGATTCTTCTGGCGCCCCAAGCAGAACCTCCAGCTCCCTGCCACACACAAAGTCCATCCTCCACATGCTGAGGCAGAAGTCCAAGTACAGACTTCACACACGCGCCTTCGAAGTCAGCAGTTTTCAGCAGCCTCACCTCTTCCCAGTTCAGCAAAGCTTTCCCAGAGCTCCCCAACAGCCTCAGAGACAAAGTCGGCTGGAGATGAGGGCAGAGAGATCTGCAACCAAAGAGAGCTCGTCCCAGAGCTGCCCGCTCAGCCAGACTTTGTGGAGACCTTGGCCTTGATCATCAAGCAAATGCCTCAGAACTATCAATTACTAACAACTAATCAACATTTACTAGTGCCATTTATGTGTTGTCCATGAAAAAGACAATATTTACATTATAATTTTATGAAAGCTCCTAACTTCAAAGCCTGTAAATATTGTAAAAATTCCATAGGGTTGACTTGCTCTTGCTTAACGCTTTTGTATGAGCTCAATCAGTGGGGCAGCCATTTAATCTGCTGGCAGGCATGCAGGGACTCTCCAAGATGGGGAACACGTGAGCCGGATCATTGCCGTGCTGAAGAGGCGAGGCAAGAGGTGAGTATCACGGAGCTGAGGAGATCCTATCCTCCTTCATTTGCAGCTAAAACCGGCTGATGAATCTGCTACTATGATTCAAGAGTGTGATACTGAAGTGGATCATGATTTGGTGTCCATTCGTCACTTTTCCAGGTTTGAGTTTGGGAGAGCCCCTCATCCTTTGTGCCATGATGCCTGCTGGCATAAGGGACATCTGTGGCTCTGTGTACAATATAACTTGTATCCTCCTCAAAGATATTCATGTATCTTGTCTGTTTTGCACACTAATTTATTCTGGTTGTCTCCCTATGGTGAGCAGTAATCTTTTTCTCTTCTTTTATTATGTTTTTATTTTTTTTTTAAATAAAGAAAGCAATAAAACTGTCAAGACAAAGTCCTTTTTTTACCCCTTTAAACCAGCTCTAACCCAGAGGCCTTCTGCCTGCAGTGACAGGTCTCCTTAGTCTGAGGACTGAAGCAGGATCTCATGCTGAGCTGCATCCTTCATGTGTGAAGTTTGATGGGAAACTCAAAGAGATCAGTAACACTTCTTTCTTAAAAGAGAAAAAAAAAGCCTGTCTTGCAGTTTATTTACTAAAACAGGATTAAAGCTACAGAAAAGGATAATTTAACACTAAAAAAATTAATTAATTCAATAAGGACATCTATTTTAATTAAATTATGATCACTTCATCTATTTTTTTGTAAACAAACAATTCTTCATATTAGTCTCTCATAGAGATGGGATATATGTCTCTTTAAGGGAGCCGTTCCTTTTAAAGAGTCATTCAAAAAACTGGCTCATTTATATTTTGCTTATTTATTATTTTTAATTCAGTCAGTGGTATCTCATTTTATCAAGGAAATAATCACCTGTTGTAATTATAAGGCAAGACATGGATCAGAACAATTCAGACTTACACACCACACCAATATATGCTCTGTTGGTGGGAATTGTTCTGAAATATTGTACATAATTTCATTTGGCTTGAGTTTTCAATGCAACTGTTCCATAAGGTGGCTCCATATCCCCATGCTTTGACCATAAGATCACCATTTTGGATTTTCCCTTACCAAAAAATGTTTTGGCCCAACAAAAACTAAGCAGGCTACAATTAGCTTCCACGCGAAACAACTTTACTCTTTAATTTTCCACAAAAGAACATTTTAATAAAGCAAAAAACAAAATGTATAAGAAAGATAAAAAATGTGCTTATATAAAATCTATTATACAAGATTTTAAAGAATACAAAGAAAAGACATAAATAAAGGAAAAATATGTAACTAGAAATGAAATAGAATCACCAGTACAAATTTCAGCAAAAGCTTTGGATGGAACTCACAGTGTCTACTTTCTGCCCATAGATGCATTCATATGAATGGAACATGTTGGACATCAGACTCCCATGGTGCCACACGTGTGTCACGTGAAGGCAGTGTGGATAATTTGTAAATAAAAAAAGATGGCTCACAAATAAACAACTCACAACTTTGATTCGGTTCTTATTGTTCTTTTAAAAGAGCCGTTCAAAAGAATGGATTTGTTCATGAACTCGTGTTTCTAGTCTTTAATATTATTTTTCTCTATCTGTTATTTGTGAATGGGTATTTATTTCCCAGAGTTTATGTGAAATATCAGAAAAGGTTTGCATAGATTTTTTTTAAAGATTAACACCTTACTGTTCAGTCCTGAGAAAAAGGACTGAACAGTAAGGTGTTAATCTTTAAAAAGTACACAATCTCTCAATTCAAAGGTTTTTGTATGAAAATTGAAATAATAATAAAAAAATCCATATCAGGGCTTAAAAAATGAGATAAATACACCCACAGATAAGAAGAGAGTTTTGTTATTTTGCTGCTCTGCAGTATTCAAGTGTGAGCTAACAAAAAGCAGAAAGATCTTAGAGAAGCAACTGTTGCTGCCAATCCATCTGAGAAGGGTTATAAGGCATTCTCCTAAACAATTACAGTCCATCCTTCTATGGAGAGAAAGATTCACAAGTAGACAACATTTAAGAAAGCTTTCAATCTTTCCCAGAAAGTTTGGCCCAAGGTTGGACTGAGCAATACTCAGAGAAACTGCAAAAAACCCAAGAGCTCCATCTCAGACCTGGCCTCAGTTAACGTGTTATATGTTAAAGTTCATGAAGGCAAGTTTACTTGTACAGCACAATTCAATGACAAGGCGATTCAAGGTGCTTTGCAGAAACATTGAAACATCAGAAAATAAGAAGCATCATTTAAAATTAAAAACAAAATAAAGATAAAAAAAAATTCAAGCCTAATTTAGCAGTAAAATTAAAAAAGACTGAACATGCATGACTTGTTTGGAAAGTCATTTCGGTCTAAGTGGAAATGTTTGATTGTGATGCACACCAACACGTTTGGAGAAAACCACACGCTCAACACAAACACCTCCAACTAAAGTATGGTGGTGGAGGGCTGGTGGTCTGCGTTTATTTAGCCACCACAGGACCTTAACATCATTGAATGGACCATGAACTCCTCGGATACCAACATATTTTAGTAAACATAATGTGAAATGTGTCTGACGGCTAAATGTTGGCTGAAATTGGTTCTTGCAACAAGACAAAGATCCCAAACACAACCTCAGATCTACAACAGAGAAAAATAAAAAAGAAAAGAATTAAAGTGTTGATCCAGTGAATATCCAGACCTCAGCCCAGTTGAAATACTGTGGCTGAACCTAAGAGAGCTGTGTTGAATACTGAAAACCTAAAACCTAAAACAAAAAACAAAAGAAAAAAAAAACAAACAAAAACTGAAGCAACGTTTTAAAGAAGAGTGGACCAAACTTGCTCCACAGTGATGTGAGACTGATGACAAGAAAAACATGACATCAGGTTTAAAAGCTTTTGTCTCCACACACGGCTTCTATAGTTTCTGTAATAACTGTCATATTATTTGTTGTTTAAATGGGGTTATATTTCTCTAATTTAAAGAGGCAAAATATTTTACTTTCTTTTCTTTGGTTTTCTTAAACTGAAAGAGATTTTGAAAAGATGATGCTGACGGATGTGAAAGCTTTCCCAACACACATCTGCGTTTGTTTTCGTGGTAATGAACATTTATCTTGCATCTGTGTCGCTCCCAGCTGCCCAGGTGCCATTTGTTTTCTGCGCGTGGCTGGTGTCAGTTCTCAGAAGCAAAAACGTGGCTTGACACCATGCGATTGCCTTTGAAGTTCGATCACAAACACAGGGGTCATTTCTCCTCCAATTAAGTTATTTGATCATTAATTTTAATCCTGAAAACGGTAGGCTGGTTTAAAACAAAAGATCAAAATCTAAATCGATTCACGCGAATCCCCCAAATACAAAACTTTAAGTTAATGATCTGCTGCTATTAGTTATGAAGAGGAAACATGAGTCTCATCTATTTATGTAACAGTTTGTTTCTTGATTCAGATCGAGATAACTTACAAAGCCCAAACTGAAAGGTAATGTTCTAATACTCCAACAAATATTGATAATCTTACAAAGTCTTAAACGTTTCTCATTCCATCTGGAGCATTCTCATGGGAGACTGTTTCCTATTTCATTCTCGTGGGAAAACGGGACAGAAGCGCTTTTATTATCTGTTAGAGTTGGTGCATCATTAAAAGAAGTGTGTGTGGAAGTATCTTACCACCTCGCTCACACTTTTAGCATAATGGTGAGAGCTCAAATGCTAATTACGCACCACGTACTCGTGGGAACGTCTCGGCTAACTTCCCGACAAAATGGTTCAGACATACTTTAGGTTTTCTTTTACGCACAGACATGTTGCCTCAGCGTGACCTGGATAATCTGAAATAAAAATTCACAAGATCATTAAACAAAACAACAGAGCAGAGGTTATCCCTCAGTGAAGTATATTTATTAACCGCTGCTTATTTGTTATAAAGACTACACTGAATTTATTCTCGCACATTTTTGGACTTCATGACACATCTGTGCTACAGCTGAACATTTTGTCTGCAGAGGAGATCAGAGAGCTTGATTGATTGGTGACTGTATGAGCTTTTGTCATTGTGGAAATGAAAAAAGCTTTACAATCAGCAGCGTTTCAATAATCAGGGTGCGTAGGCAAATTGTTTTCTTTCCCATATAGTGTCAATGAGTAAACGATCTGACACACAGCAACACGCAGGCAAATGCTGGGTTTGAGTGTGGCAGTGGGAACGCGCCCTCTGGCTCTCTCCCGTCATGGGAATGTGGATCGGAAAAGTGGATGCTCACTTTATTACCTGTTAAATTTGATGCCTATAATTTCCAAAGTGTGTTTGGAGGAGCGATGACCCTACCGTTCCCACACACCAAACAGATTCACCTTAATTGTTGTGACAAAAGTCCCAAAATGTTTGTGGTTTAAATGTAGTGATTGAATCAATTCATTTGCATTGCCGCGCGTAAAAGAGATTTTACGCGCGTCGCTTTGTCTCATCACATTGCCAAGAACTTTAATTTAAATACTTTAAAATATGCATCAATATATATTTCAGACTTTATTATAGTGAAAGATGACAATTCAAGCTCTTAAGGTCTGAGTGTGGTTTAATAATATATTAGGTTTGGAATACACATTCACACCAACCGTTGGTGCAACTTCAGGATCACGTGCACGACTCTCACGGGAAAATCGAGAAGAGGTCAGATCTCACTTTTATTACCTGTAATAATCAATACGTTGTAACTCAGAGTGTTTAAGAAGGGAGGCGAATATCAGGTTCCCACGGGCACAAATGTTTGGCAGTTTGATTTTAAATGATCTTCAAAGCTGAGCTGCTGGTCGACGACGGTGCGCTTTGACGTCTCAAGATCTTGAGTATGAACCACGACGGGTGAAGTCAAACGGTTTCAAATGGATTTTGCTTCACAATCATAACAAAGGATGAAAGGAAGGACCAGCTACTGCTTTAGAAGAACTACATCATCAACTGTATGCTCAAGCCAAACTTTTTGTTAATTAATTAATTAATTAATTAATTAATTTAGTTAGATCTTGCAGCACTGTGTTGGAGCAAATCCGCCGCGTGCCTGGGAGCGCACTACTTTTCTATCCATAACAATAGCGTTAAGGGTCTTTGTCATGCGCCCGAGCCTCACGCTGTTCTGGCGGATGTTTTGTCACATGTGTAAATCTGCTTCGCACGAGCTGTAACACCTTTCTCAGACGCGTGCTGCTCACAAGTCTGGGCAGCTGCACGCGCCCAAGGGGGTGCTATTGGTACATTGGTATGCATTGTTCTTCAGATTCCATTTCAGTGTGTTTTCAATATGTTAAATATCATTTATAAATCAATGAGGGATCCAGCAATTCATTTATTTATCATTATAAGATTTGAAAATTACCATAATTTTAGTTACCGCGTTACCGCATTTCAAACATAAGGCAGAAAGACCGAGAAGAGAATTAACTGCAGCCTGCAGCCTCAGAGGTCTTACAGGCCAAGGTGTACAGCTTCAAAGATTTATGCTTAGTATGCATAAAACTTTTATTAACTCTTGTTTTTGTAATAGAAGATGTCTCAGTGCAGGGCGGATAAAGCAACGATACTGAAGCGCATAGACCTGTTTATTCATAAACCTGATGAAGGAGGCAAGACGATTCAAGGTCACGAGGACGTCCACCTGGTTCTTTCTTCGGATGCTGATAAACAGATCTGATGAGATAATGTGCGTTTGGTAGAATGATCCTCAGCTCACACAGAATTTTTAAAGAGGAAAACGCATTAATTAAAAATTCAAATGCACCTTTATTAACGAATAGTAACGCTGGCAAACTAGTCAACAATGTAAACACTCAGCTGTTATGCCCGTTTCTGAACTGCGCCATTTAATATTTTGCGCCTTTACTTATTTTATCATTTTAAATAAACATGAAAATAAACGAAACTGATTGTTGGCACGTGTCCTATAGTACATGCGTGAAAGTGATTTGCACGTGAAGACAAACTGCACCACGTGGGGACGTTTCACACAATGGCGCCAACTTGCCTTCTAAAAAGAACATAAATCCAAAACATCCTGTACCTCATGGTTATGTTGCCTGTCCCTCAATTTTATAGCTGATTAATCATATAGTCTGCATGTACGTGCAATCCCTGTGTTTCCCAAGTTCTTCCTAACTTGCGAGCATCAATGAAACATGTTCCTTCAGTCTGAAATACGTTTACATTTCAATAAACGGGGAATACGCGTGGGAATGTGGTAAAAGTCTCCACTGTGACACCCTCCTCTTCTCAGGGATGCCTCAGGTTTCACAGCTTGTAAAGTTGTAAACGAGGTGCAATTTCCTTCTTTCCCACGAGGAAGACCCCGCGAAACCTTTTATCACAATAAACACGTTTTTCTTTAATACACAAGAAAATAAAATCTAGATGAAGCAGCCAGCTGGAAACGCAGTGGCTAAGTCATGAAGTTGCATTTTTTGTCCTAACTTGTTACTTTTTGTTCACCTCAGTTTTTGACAACCCCAGAAAGTGCTATTTTTTAATGCAGACATCAAACCTATTTAAAGGGATAAATGCGAGAATAGTCCTAAAAGAGTTAAGAGAGAGAGAGAGAGAGAGAGAGAGAGAGAGAGAGAGAGAAACAGAAAGAATAAACATAAACCACCACAGCCAGATTTTAATGTCAATCTTTCTGTAATCACTTACACAATTTAGAAAAAAATTAAAGTGAATGAATTTGAATATATTTTTTGCACATATTAAGGAAAAGTTTGAGAACATGTCAGCATACTGTTTTAAATACATTGTATGAGAACAGGAAAAAAAAAAAACTTAATTTTTATTCGACTGCAGATTTAAACTATTGTTTAATAGACGTATTTGACACTTGCAAAAATACAATTTTAGCTACTAACAGTGAAACATTCATCCTATTACAGTTTACTTTAAAAACTTTGGAATTATTTTTAGCAGGAAGAACCCTTTTCTTGTCTTTCTTTCTTTCTTTTTTATTATTATCAGTAGTTAAACTTTCTGTTGGCTCACCTGACATTGTTTTACTGGAATAGAGAAAAACAAAATGCAGGTCAGGAACTCTGCTAGGAGCTGTGTTAGAGAGCATTTGTCATGTAGGTGTCAATAAAGTTAGATTATTCAAAGCCTGTTTTGACCCAACACAAGCTTTGTCCTAATTCAGGGTCTGCACATTTTGGAGTGCACAGACTAACTATGGCGTGGCCTACGTAGTCTGTGCACTCTGAAGCCGCTTACTGTTCATGAAGTAGGCTAGAAATTTCTCATAGCAGCAATGCAGGACGTTAAATCACTTAAACCTCTGAAATTACTACGTTTGCATGTCATAGGGCACTTTAATGAATGTTAACACCGACCGAGCAATATTGTAATTAAAAAACAAAAACAAAAGCAAACTAAATTATCAGAGGCTCTGTTGTTTTCCAGCAGGTAGACTCTTCAATAACCTCTTAAAAATCCACAAATATCAAATATTACAGAATTTTAATGTCACTGTTTAAGAAACATGTTTTTAATGTATTTGGTTTTGTCACATTTCTATTAAAGTAAGGTAAATGAAAAACACTTTTTGGAGCTTTGTTTCTCATTCAAAGTCATTTTGTGCACAATGAATTCTGGGAAAAAAGAGACTGTGAAGGATGCACCATCGGCAACATTCGCTACAGGCCAAATGAAGTGCAGGTTTGTAGGGTGGATTCAGAGGCACATTCCAAATGAGACAGTGCTTGATGCCACTATGTAGCTGATGAACCTGCACTTTGAAGTAAGTAGGCCCGACTTGGTACACAGCTGCTGACTGACTACAAAGAAAACTTGGAAGCTGCACACTAAGATGTCTTGTAGTAGGAATTCATGCAAAGGGTTTCCTTGTTTTTAATTCCAGAAGTAACCACAGAAACACAAAATTTACAGTGCAACAAGAAAACATACCCCCACAAAAAATGTCAAAACTATAAATCCTTACATACAGGCAACCAGGGTCTAGCCAGAAACGAGTTTTAAGGTCAGAAAATTACACAGTGCACCTTTAAGACACGTCACAATGACTCATTTATTCCTAAAATGTATCTGTACACACACAATATATATATGTAAACACTAAATTATAGCATAAATGGATAAAAAAGATGTATGAAAAGTTGTTTACATACATCAGTAGGATTCTGACATTTCTCTACATCTGTGCATTTAATTATTTCTTTATTTATCCTTGACTAAGTCTGCAGTTGTCACATAGAGACATTGGATTGAAGCTTATTCCCCTTTATTATTTGCCATTTCACAGAATGTTTAAAACAATACCATCCTCCATGAGTTAAAAAACAAACAAACAAACAAACAAACATACAAAACAAAACTAAGAAGAGAAGGGAGAAAGAAGATTTCTGTATTTGCTGCTGTATTTATTTGACAGGTTTGTAACAAGTATTTTAAGGGGAAATCAGTCAGGTGACACCAATCTGATGCACATTGGATTATAAGGAACTACCAAGCTAGGCTGGTAAAATAAGCCTGATGCCAAACTAAGACTGAGTGCCTCTCACATAGTTCCTTTGTCAGTCCTGTTCTTCCTCACTCATCTTGTTGGCTGAACAGAAAAGCAGCTAAAGTGTCTCTGTCTTTTCTTCCTACAAAGCTGTTTGTGTGGAGTCAGTGTTGTTGTTTGACCTCTCACCTCTAGATTTCTGCTCTGTATTTGCTGAACTCGCCACTGCTTGTTCAGCTCTGGTGGAGTTGTCACCACTTCCAGCTGGCTGGCGATCTGGTTGGATGGCAGCATCTGTGGGAGGTGAAACAATCACCCTCTCAATGGGCTCGTTGGCTGTTCTGTCTGTCACAATAAGATAATTGGGCTCTGGATGGTGGGCACTGGAGCGGCGCTGCAAGGCATGCTGGGTACAGGAAAAGGACCGCTGCCGAGGAGCAGGCTGGGGAGACAGGAAGTGAGGCGTTGTGGCTCTGGGGACTTCTTGATGCCTTTCGCGGTCCTCGTCTTCTGAGGTCACCTCCTGCAAGGTGCTGATTGGACGGGGGGAACGGCCCATGACTCTTGGAGGAACAAGTGCTGTTGCTGATTGGTTTAGCTGCGGTCGCCAGTTCTGAGGAGAGGGATACTGCACTCGGCCCATCGACCAATCACTGTCAAGACAACGAGGAAGTCATGTTATTAGACGTTGTAGATACAGTATGTAAGAATTACTGATATCTTGTGGTAAAGGTGAGCACAGATATGACTATAAATGCCAAGAACAGTTGTGAAAGGATGGTGGCCATTAGTGGCCAAAATTCCTAATATATATATATAAGTTCTCACCAGTAAGTGGACCAAGTGGTGTCAGGTGCAGTGATGACTAAAGAACAGGTAACTATCTCAAAGTTATGCACATATGTACTTTCTTCTTCTATGTGCCTTTTGAGGTGTTACTAATCCAAGCCTTTGTGAATTCACATACAAGCCCAGAATACTGGTTTTCTTTAAAAACATTGGATAAATACGTTAAACAAAATACAAGATGGTTCTGCATTAATTTAAATCCATTGCAAAGTTGCAGCAGGAAGGATATCTGTTCTTGTTGTTTAGACAACACTTATACGCTTCATCCAGTTTTTGGATAAATCTTTTTAAATGAACTTGAGCTAACATTCTATCCTGTATTTCCTGTCATTTATATCTATTATTTGTTTACTCTGGAAAGAGTGAGTAAATGTGATCTATTAGGTTTTGTTTTTTAAACATATTACCTCTCATTTTAACAAGGAACTTAGTTTTTCCTTTGGTGCAGGCTCCTCAGTAAATTGTAATAATGTAATCATTAATTTGTATAAATGACTCGGCATATTAAAACTAGTGCATAGCCTTTTTTTCCTGAAGTTTTATCACTGACATGGCGAGTATCTTGTGCTCTTGAGAGTTTGCTATGGCTTTAGTTGGCCAACAGATGTTGATGTTCTTTATTATACAGAAGCCTTGAGGCTTTGAATCTTTTTGAGCTAAATCAGGAAAAACTCTTCCAGAGCTCCACATAGTCTGAAATCTATGAGTACTGAGGAATGTGTCATGTACCAATCAATTTACTGTTCATTAAATTCGAGCCATTTTTAAATTTTATTTTGTGTATAAGTTGACAGATGAGTCAGTATATGTTTACATCACAGGTCAGTTGGTGTTTGAGTTTCCCGTGTTGATGACTTTGTTGTAGTTTGTTCTGTTGACCTCTTTTATAGCCACACTACTGAACTTTGGCAGATTTTCTCAGTAGCCCCTAACGATTGCTAATCCAGCATCCATCTTGCATCCTACTGCTGCTCTGAGCTGTCTCCAGCCAGTAAAAATCCGTCTGATGTTGACTGTTGACTTATTTCTTGCTTTGTTACTTTCTCTCTTTTTCTTGCTTCCTCTGATAATGTCCCGTTGTGTTTCTTTGGTGAATTTACCATGGTTTGTGTTCAAAACATGACATAATGTCACAAAAAGTGGCACAGTATTACAAAAAAAAAAGTTACAGAAATGTGCATAATAAATGTTAATGTGCTATTAGAATGCGTCAGAAACATATGCTTTA
Organism: Melanotaenia parkinsoni; assembly: GCA_036919975.1. Classification (NCBI taxonomy): domain Eukaryota; kingdom Metazoa; phylum Chordata; class Actinopteri; order Atheriniformes; family Melanotaeniidae; genus Melanotaenia; species Melanotaenia parkinsoni. The sequence continues at coordinate 4,358,430 of JBAFTA010000007.1, forward strand.
AGGTCAGAATGTTACATAGTCCTGTGGGTACTGGGTAAATCAGTCTGACACATAAATGATGGTTCTGAAAGCTTACTTTTGTGGTGGGGAGGTGATATCGCGATGACCTATAATTCCAGAGAAGGAGGCACTCCTTCCAGGCAGTCCTTGTGATCCGACCCATGAGGAGTACATTAGTGCACGCTCCTCCCACGTCATGTCACTGGCTGGGTCTACAGGTACGGGCCCACTCTGAATCTGATGAGCCAGAAGGAGTTCCAGGACCTGGTGGTGCATGGCCTCTCTGGCCACATCGATGGGACGGCGACCTCTCCGGTCATGCAGGTCAAGGTTGGCACCGTGAAGGAGGAGGAGCCTGGCAGTGTCATAGCAACCATGGAGAGCAGAGAGGAAGAGCGCTGTTTCGCCCTAATCGATACATGAATCACAAATACAGCAAACTACTGAGGGTTTTGCTTTAATGTCACTACTTTCTGTTGTTATATAAAGTAGAAAATTTTCGTAAGGACTAAAAAAGCAGTTACCTTGTTGTCTTGTAGGTCCACAGCTGCCCCATAGCGAATAAGGGTCCTGGCTAGGGAGAGGTGGTTTACTGAGCATGCCCAGTGCAGGGCTGATCTCCCTGAGAGAGACAGTGTGAGCGGAGGGGAGGTGAGGGGAAAGAAGGGAGTAAGTCAGCCAGTGAACAAATATTACACAACAGAGTTGAGCCCAGATGGTAAAGAAAGGGAAGATGGCAGGAGGGATGCCTCAGCTGAAAGTGGAAAGGAGACGATGGAATGTCAGGACAGAAAAAAAGTGGTTGTTGAAAGAGAGAGATAGGAGTACCAGTCCCAGGAGGGAGCTACAGCATAGAGAATGAGGAGAGACAAAGCTAATATGTCTATTGACCCGACTATTAACTTTGTTCTGAGTCAGAGGAGGAGAGCAGGGGAGCTGGAGGACAAACAGAAGAGGAAAAGAAGGGAGAGGAGGGAAACAAAAAGAGGATGTGAGAGAAATGGGGTAAGTTACAAGTTACTCAACCCCTCAGTTTCCAAGTATCAGAAAATAATGTCTGGGCTTGGTGATGTAAGTCCGTCGGCCCAGCTCATGGTTCAGATTAAAACATCTCAATAAGAGATGTTATATTTGGTCCACAGATCAGTTTTGTCATTGACATTTGTTGGCTGAAATGTGGATTCCTATTATTGAGTCCAAAAGAGTGATGAGGTGACACCATTGGTCAGCAAAGTGAGAGTCCAGAAAACACTACTGATGATAATTCATTACCACTTGTCTCATGTATTTAACAGCTAAGAGCCCACATAAAATTCTGAAAGACTTCCAGTAAGGAAACACTGGTGCATCCTTGCTTACAGCTCCTCCTACAAGCTTCCTCTCGCCTTCATGGAACTGAGACATCCTTCAAAATATTTGTCTGTGACCTATTTCTGGGTTAGATGCAAAAAGATGAAGGAGAGAGGAGATGAGGAAGCTAAAATTTGACTGACAAGATTACAATTTACTCCAAATGTTAATCTGAATTAGGAGCTGACATGAATTCTGCAGGAAGAAAGTGAGATCATGGAATGAAGTGCATGTTTTTTGCCTGCTTTGTCTTGAAGGATTTATTCTATTGCCTTAATTTAGTTTGTAATATGATGATTCTTACTTTACCATCAAAAATGACCTGGAAAAACTTTCCGACTGAGGATTGGGGTTTAAGTAAGGAACCAAACTAACACATGTAAATAACAAGGCGGCATTACCAGTATGATCTGTGTTGTTGACTGGAACTCCGGCTTGAAGCAGCTCTAAAACCACTCTGTCCAACCCGCTTCGGACAGCTCGGATCAGAACCACAGACCCATCTGGACCACACCACTCTGCTGACTGCTAACACAACAAGACTGTGATAAACATACAAAACACTCACATTACACACTCACTGGCCACTTTAGCAGGTCCTCCTGTTCAACTGCTTGTTAACGCAAATATCTAATCAGCCAATCACATGGAAGCAACTCAACACATTTATGTCATGTAGACATGGTCAAAATGACTCGATGAAGTTCAAGCTGAGCATCACAATGAGGAAGAAAGGAGATTTAAGTGACTTTAAATGTCCCATATTATGCAAAATTCCCTTTTTAATGGTTTTGGAACAGTCATACTGGTCCCCCCGCATGTGTAGGAGACCCGTAAGTGTGAAACTCTTTCAGGTGCTCTCTCTCCCCCCTGCTCCACCTCTAGGGAATTAAGCGCTGAAGTGAGCGAGTTTGAAAGCGTGTACGTTAAGAC
>JBAFTA010000007.1:4370069-4396638 GCA_036919975.1 Melanotaenia parkinsoni
CACACACACACACACACACACACACACACACACACACACACACACACACACACACACACACACGCACACACACACACGCATACATACAAATCTAAAAGTGCTTCTGTTTATTTAAATAAACACTTTAAATACTTGTCATCCAGAAAAACATTACAACTCAAATCAAAACTGATTTATTTATCTTCAGGTGTGAGGTCTCGACCAGATAAAAAATCTCATAAGATTTAAAACATCGTTATGTGTGTACCAGGCCTTACTCAGCAGTGCTAGTTTTCTGTTTAGTGGCCAGGGTGGTGCTGGGTGTTACAAACTCACCTGGCCAGGGCTGGTAGTCCTCCGCCAGCTCTCCTCAGATTCTCCAAACCTGGTCCTGATTTGCTCATGGTCATCAAGTCCAATCAGTCACACCTGTCCTCTTGTCCTCGTCGGACCTTAATCCTACCCTCATCAAGGACTCACTCCCTCTCTGTTCCAGGCTTTCCTCATCCCCTGTCTGCTCCTCCATTGTTGATACTCTGATCCTTCCATTGAGTTTATAGTCATTAATAAAGTATCGTTAACCTGCTTTTGTCTCCATGGAGTCCCTGCGTAACACTGGGTCACATCAGTCTTTGATACATATTGACCTTAGCAGCGATTAGGTAAATGTGTTTTTTATATGTTAAATTTGATATATTATGGATGAGTTTTAATGTATTTTGTATGGCAGGGTTGGGGTTTGATAGACGTCGACCCGCGGAATGATTGTGAATGGGCATGGGAATTTGATGCTGCAGCTATGCTGTCTTTTAATGTGTTTTTTTAGAGATCAAATTAAAATTTTTGTTTTGTAGTAATTTGATGCTTTTGTTTGCAGTTGTCAGGCATCGTTACCTGCTGTCCTTTTCTAGATTTATTCCTAAGATGGATGACCAACCGCTCTCTATCGACTGGTGAAGTCCCATCCCTCCTCAAACTTGCAGCTAAGCCTGTGTTATAAAAGCACAATTTGGACTCTGATATCTTCTCCAGCTACCATCTCATCTCAGACCTGCCTTTTCTTCTAGTGAAGGTTTTGGAAAAGGTTGTTGCCAACCAGCTGCATCAACACCTTCAGTCACACCATCTCAGTCTGGCTTTAGACCCTCCCACAGCACAGAGTCTGCCCTGGTCAGGGTTCTGAATGACCTGCTGATAGCTGCTGACTACAGCTCCCCCAGCCTACTTACCCTGCTCAACCTAAGTGCCGTCTGTGACACAGTTGACCACAGCACTATGTGTCACCGCCTCTGAGAGGCAGGAGTTACAGGGATGGCCCTCAGCTTCTTCCACTCCTATCTCTCAAGGAGGCGAGAATTTGTTAAGCTGGGAACTCTCACATCCACCACCAGATTGGTTACCTCTGTGTCCCCGAGGGGTCAGTCCTTGGCCCACTGCTCTTTTTAATCTGCATGCTCTGCCTCTGCAATACCCTCTGAAGTCATGGCATCAGTTTTTATTCATGTGCTGATGATATTTAAATATACCTCCAAACCTCCCCTGACACTCATGTGGCTAGTAGTTGCCTAGTGACATCTATCACTGGATGAGCCAAAACTCTCTCCAGTTAAATGGCAGTAAGACTAAGGCCACCAGACCAAACAAGCTGGGATCACCCACATCCCTTTTGACAACCTCTCCATCCCTCTTTCACTCTGGTCCTCCATTCCCTTCACTGGCTCTCTGTCAACCAGCTGGTCTATGAAGCCATCAACCACTCTGGTCCAAGATCTACAAGACCTTCTCTCCCTGCAATCCACATCTCGGTCACTCAGGTCTGGCAGCCAGAACCTTCTCACTGTCCCCTGCACAAATCTGTCAACTATGGGTCACCGTGCCTTCTCCTCCCTGGGGCCTCGGCTGTGGAATCAGCTACATGAATCAATCAGGATTTCAGACTCCCTTGCAGCCTTAAAAAGCAGCTTAAAGACCAAATTTTTCTGTGCTGCCTTTGACAAATGGCCTTGTAGCCGACTGTCTCTATGTTTTTTTTATGTTCTTAACTGTAAATTAATTGATGCTTTTAAAATTTATATTTTAGAACCGTTATGTTTTAATCTTGATTATTTTACATAAAACTATTGCTTTTAACCTTGTTTATCTTAGAACTGTGAAGCATCTTATTGTTAGATTTTAAATTGTGACATACAAATACAATGTATTGTTATTATTATTATTATTATTATTATTATTATTATTATTATTATTATTATTATTATTATTATTATTATTATTATTATTATATAGAAGTCTAAATTACTTTAGACATTAAACATAAATGTACACAACTGCATCTTGAATTCTTTTAGTAAGGAAAAGTAAAAAGAAATATTTGCCTATTTAATTTGTTGTAATAAAACAAATGTGCTTTTCTTGAGTTTTTTAATCTCCTATTTCACCACATATTAGTGATAAATATGTAATTCGCAAAACTGAACCAAAAGCAATTATTAGTTACTTTGCAGATTAAGATAAAGCTGTTAACCCCAATCTGAGTGGGATGTTCAACCTATACATGAAAGGAAATGTCATTGGAGTGATTTATGGGAGCTTGCAAGGAGGCTGCTTAAAATAGTAGGGACATTTATCCTTCCTGTTCATCCTTCTTACATGAAAGCAGAGGAAATGAGGAAGGAAGATGTCAGGGAGTTTCAAGTCGCTGTCGGAGGTTTGCCCACAGCAGCAGTACCAGCCAGATTAGCAATTAGGCAAACCTGCAAAAGGCACAAGGTTCCCAGATTCCCAACAGTCTAAAAATTTCTACGCCTTGTTTTGCACACTATTGTGAATAAAGTGGACCCTGCAGTATATCACCATCCCTGACAGAAAATCTTTAAATAAAAAAGCGTAACACCATAATTTTAGTTAACTTGGAGCTCATGTTGTTCATATACTCACCTGTTATTGCACCACCAAGTATAAGCAAATATGAATAAAAATGTATTTTTACATATACTGTTGGTACAATAATAAACATGCTGACCAATGTTAACTTAGTTTGGGATGGCAGCTGCACGTGCCTTAGACAAAAAGTCCCAGCAGACACTAGTGAAGAGAACTGAAATAATCATCAGGACCTGTCTTCTATCTGTAGTGGATCATTGTCAGAAACACTGCATAAACAGAACCATCCAAATTTCAAGGGTTACAGCTAATTCTACCCATTGGCTCTTTGCCTTACTGCACTTCTGCAACATTACACCAGCATGTGATGCAGGATTACCATTCTCTGCAGAAGCTTCTTCTTCTTCACTTCTTCAGGTACACTATAATTCTGTGTAATAACTTCAGTGTGCAATTATTTATTTATTTATTTATTTGTTTATTTAAAACATGGCTATGCACAACAACAAATTATAACAGAACAACAACAAAACACTTCTTGTTGCACCACTATAATAGAAAAGGAGCAGGAAGAAGTTAAAATGATAAACAATGTACACTAATTAATCCTTTGAGATCTGTGCCCATCTTTTAGGCCTCTGCTAGAAAATGGCAGACCCATAAATAAATGAGTATTTATGCAACCACAAGGTCTATTTGAATACTTTTAAGTCATAGTAAAGGGAACACTTGTTAAAATTGTTAATATGTATAAATGATAGTATATGTGTTACTGGTACAGCATAAATAAAAATGTCTGATACCACAAATGAAAAAAATGTTTTGGGCTTATCTAAAAAAACAACAAAACACTTTCAGCATTAATATGAATATTAATTTGGAGTGATGCAGCTCTAGCTTTAAACCGTCATTCACAAAAATTGAGTCATATCTTTTCCATTAGATATATTTATGTATGTATTTAGTCATGAAAACCTTACTTCACACTGCTTTGCGCACTTTGTTTAGTTTAAAAATGACAATAAAGTTATGTCTGTGCTGTAGTTTCCACTTCTCACCACGCGGTGTCGCTGTTGTGCCACCTTGCTGCATCAAACCAGACGTTTCATGTTACAGGAGCATAGGAATACTGTGGTTCATCTTATTATCAAACTTTATTTATTCTTTTTTTATTTTTTATTTTGTAAAAACGACCGAATGTAAAGAAATCACGCCGTTGTGGTAGTTTATCGTTTACGACGCATGTGGGACTTTCCGCTCCAAATGCATAAATAGTTATTTTCGGTTTCACTCTTGCAGTTGTGGGTCGATGGGTTGACGTAGCACCGGGCCACCGAGTTAGAAAATAATATAGGAACGAGTTTAGCTTATTTAGGAATAGTTTTGGTGCCTTTTCAGCTTCGAGACGTCCGTCATAGGAATCTTACCTCGTCGAAGAAAACTAAGTAAGTACGGTGTTATTTCTGAGTAGTTAGACTAGCTTGAATTGTTAGCTACTGTACACACTGTAGCATACGTTTTATAATACGACAGTAATACTGTAACAAACAGACGCGAATGTTATTTTGATATGTTTTTGTCTCGCACGTCAGTGTCGAAGCGTTTCAAAGAAAATACGAAGTGCAGGTGAAAACGAAAATGAAGCAAAGTGAAAGTAAACAACGACCGTTGTTCTGTGAAGGACAATAAAACTACAGACCTGTTTAAAAAAAAGTTAAACAGATAATAAAACATACATAGGCTTTTAAAAATCTTTATTTACTCATTCAAAGGCTTTTCTGTCAATTTATTTGCAGGATCTACAAGTTATGCAGAAAATGAGCTACTTCTTCCCTCTGCTTTGCATCTGCCTGGATGTGTGTGTGATGCACGCCATCCGCCTGGCACAGCTGTCTTCTCTCCTTCTCGCCCACCCTTTCATCGCCCTGTGGGGGGGATCATTGACCAGAGCCATCCTGCTGGCCCTTCTCACCCTCACCTACCCTGGAAGTCTCCCGTGGAGAAGCAGCTTTGAGGGGCTTCAAAGTTTAGGTGTCCTTTGCTTCCAGTTCCCTGTGTACATCACCTTGCTCTGGGCTCTGGGACACTCCACAGTGGAAGAACTGTGGGGGTGGCACTCCCAGGAGAGGGTGAGTGGATGTGTTTTTGCTGCCTGTTATGTTGGAATGTGTGCAGCTGTGTTTAGGATCACGTCAATCCATTTTTATCTTTTTTGACACCCCCTTTTATTAGGTGTGTGACAGTATTAAATCCCACTGCACTGGAAAACGTGAGAACAGTAAATCCTGTAACTAAATGGTTTAAAAGACATAATTTGAGTTATATTCATCATAAAAGCACAGCAGGACTCAATGATTTTCATGGCTGTGGTGTTTTGTGTTTGTTTTATAAAGCCTGAACTCATAAGAGGAACCAGATGTAAACAGAAACCAAAACTGATCACAATCTAATGTATTTCATCACTATTTAGTTAAAACATGTATCTGAAACACTGTGGTTTATGTGATTTAATTAAAAATATAGATATTTAACACAGATTTGAATAGAAGCACAGTATGAGTGTGTTAAACCCGTCCTTTGTGTTGCAGGTGTTGCAGGGTTATGTTGTGACGATAGTGGCCTGGCTCTACTGGACTCGATATGTCTCATCTTTGTTTGTGAGGAAGCCGCCGTCTAAGAAACCTGGACTGGACACCAGCGCCTCTCTGAAGAGACTGATGGGATACATGTGGCCGTATCGGTGGCGCTTTGCTGTTGTGTTGGCCCTTGTGGTTCTCTCATCTTACGGTAGATAAGACAGTATCTTATTTTGAATTAAGTGTTTTTTTGTTTTTCTTATCTTGTAGTGTTGTCATGCAGCCAGTGGATGTGGTAGTCTTTAACAGTTATATCCAGCAGCATCAATTCAAGACTCATAGCTAAGTAGCTGAGATTGAAATGCAACATTTTCTGACTGCAGGTGAAATGGCTATTCCTCGGTATACCGGACAAATGGCTGACTGGATCATAAATGACGAGGCTCCTGATGCGTTCAGAGAGGCCATCACAGTCATGACACTCATGACTATTGGCAGGTAAACTCACCAATTTTTCACTGTGTTATCGACAATCTCATCTCAGATCTAATAAGTTTATAATATTTATTTATTGTAAATTTATAAAATTATTTAAATAGATATATTTTAAATAATTTGAACAGTACCAGTCAAAAGTTTGGACACATCTTCCATTGGATTTAATGGATTTAATGTCAAAAATAAATGTTGTTTTATTGTAAATAAATAAAATGACATAGATAAGTTATTTTTATTTATTTATATTTATTATTTATTATTTTCTTTTTCTTTCTTTTTAATGTATATATATGTTAGGGATGGGATTTGATAAAAAAAATAATTAAATTAATTACAGGCTTTGTAATTAATTTATCTTGATTTATTAATCGCATAACAATATTTACCCCAATAAGCAACTTTTTTTTTTTTTTATGGATTTTAGTGGACGACTGAATCAAATAATAGATACAGACATATTGTAAACTCAAGCTCTAGTAATGTCTGGAAAAATACATTTAATTGCATTTAAATCCAAAACAGTAGAAAAAGAAAAAAAATCCCTGGACCAAAAAAATGAACAGACCTAAAGTTAAAGGTTCATTTTAAGTACTTGAACTAACAGCTGTTCCAAAACTTTTAACTTTTTAAATGTTTCCGTCCACACTCTTCATTAATAGGCATTAATATCTGAGGGTAAGCCAGGGCGGGATCAGCCAGATCAGCCTGGTCCTGGAGCAGAGGGGAGTGTCTCCAGCTCTGACTCCAGCTGTGAGCGCTGATGGATGGGGTAGGGGTCTGTTTAGCTGCTGCTCATTGAGAAGAAGTAAATGCCACGTCAGTTTCCGAAAGTCTCCAATAACGCCAGGAAATGCCTCTAAACTTTTTGGTAGTCACGTCTTTGAAACAGAGTCACTAAGCAGCTCTGAAAAGTAGCGCATTAAATGCATACATTTTTTTAACGTGTTAATATTTTTGTAATTAATAATCGTAATTAAAGCGTTAACGTCCCACTCCTAATTAAAAGAAATCCCAAACCGTGATTTTTTTCAGACATTTTGTAAATTTAAACTAGAAGCGTATTGATATAGTTGTAGTGGTATTATTGGGTAGTTTATGGTACAATGTTGTGTGTTCCAGTGCTGTGTTAGAGTTTGTGTGTGACCTGATGTACAACATCACCATGAGCCTCATACACACCTCAGTACAGGGAGCCGTCTTCCAGGCTGTGCTGAAGCAGGAGATTGCTTTCTTTGATGCCTCTTCTACAGGTAAGCATCATCCCAGTGTACAGACAGCTGACACAGCAGAAAAGAAGATGACTCCTAAAGCTATTTAACTTTAGATGTGCGCTGTATGTTTTTACTTTAACCAACACCAGACTTGTTTAATGACTCATTGGCAATGGCAAATGGAAATTTTTTATCTCAGGTGAACTGGTGTCCCGTATTACCACGGATACCAACGACATGAGCGAGGCACTGAGCGAGAAGCTAAGTCTGTTAATGTGGTATGCAGCACGCTTCGCCTTCCTCTTGTACTTCATGGTGAGCCAGTCGTGGAAAATGACCCTGCTTACTTGTATGGGACTCCCCATCATCTGGGTCATCCCTGAGCTCACTGGGCACTTTCATCAGGTGATGTCACGCAAGCAAAATTCCACCTGTAGTCTCTTAATGTCCTTGAAAGTTCAAAACTGTTTTCCTAATAAGCTGCACAGATCACCTTAATTGATTTTAGTGTTTGTTTCTTTCCATGTATTAGACCATTGCTGTAAAGGTTCAGGAGTCACTGGCTAAGGCCAACCAGGTGGCCACAGAGACGTTCTCCTGTATGAAGACAGTGAGGAGCTTTGCTAATGAGGATGGTGAGACAGAAAAGTACAGAAAGCGCATGGAGGACACTTACAACCTTAATAAAAAGGAGGCAGTAGCTTATGCAGCTTCTACCTGGGCCAACAGTGTGAGTTTAATACCGACCTAAATCATGAAGTATTTGCAGTTATGTTTGGGATAACCGTTGTGTGTTAGTTACAGAAATCGTGGTGATACTTCCCTGCTGATACTTCCCTTTATGTGGAGGATGTTAGGAGATTTAAAGTTTCTGTGGAGAACTGAAGAACTTTTATGTCTTAACCATCATGATGTCCCATTGGAAGGAAATAATATGAAAAAAATATTTTTCCAGATTTAATTTGTTTATGTATTTCCACATTTATTTATATTTTTACTTATAAGTTTATGTCTCTAAATATAAAATTTTTTCCACATATATTTATTTGTCTGTATATTAATGTATTTTCTTATTCTTTTCTAGATTTATTCTTTTTTGTGACACTCCTATCGTTTCATAAACACAAACACTGTGCACATCCGCTGGTTAGCATTTAGCAGACTCAGTACTCAGCTGCCCTGCTCTTTGTATAATAATACATAACATTAAAGCTTTTTTTACATGTGCACTGAAGTCCTGAAACTCTGTAAAGATGTGCTGGAGTGGTGGCATGGACAGATGCTAATTTCCAGCCTGAACATCAGGCTTCTTGCTGAGATTTTCCTCCCAGTTGCTATAGTCATATTTTAGATATGTTAATACTGAGTTTGTATTTATATCAGGATATAGAGACAGTTTAAGTGTGAAATAGAAACTCTACATTTTTGGCAGCTTGTTGTGGCAGCAGAGACACATCCCATGCTTCTACAGGTGTATTTGACTTCTATAGGCTCTGCTTTGATCTAATAAAGAGCCACAAAACCAAGCTTTAGCTTATTTGCTTAATTGCTCAGCTCTGGAGGAGGTTTTACTAGTTGTCCTTGTCATGGCCTGAAATGTTTAAAATCCCAATGGGTAACTACCTTTTGAGTAAATCACCATTTTTATGATTTCCCAGATGACCACTTTGGCCTTGAAGGTGTGTATCCTGTACTATGGAGGAACACTTGTGACCAGGAGGGTAGTTACCAGTGGAGACCTGGTTTCATTCGTTCTCTTCGAGCTACAGTTTGCTTCTGCTGTCGAGGTGAGCTTAAAATCACACGGGAGATAATTACAATATTAATAAATGCATAATTTTTTCTCCCTATTCACTAATACTTCTCTCCCAGGCTGTCATGCGTTATTACCCCGAGGTGAAGAAAGCAATCGGTGGTTCTCAGAAGATCTTTGAATATTTGGATCGGAAACCTAACATCCCTCCTTTGGGCACTTTGGCCCCTGAACGTCTTAATGGCCACATTCAGTTTAAAAACGTGACGTTTTCCTATTCTGGAAAGACAGATGAAAACAGTCTTGTACTTAAGGTACGTACCTTTGCTCCTGCCCTTTCATTGTATTTCCAAGTTAATTATTTTAATATTTACCTCTCTTTCAGGGTGTGACTCTGGAGATAAAGCCAGGCCAAATTACTGCCCTCGTAGGGCTCAACAGATCAGGGAAGACCACCTGCGTCAAGCTGTTGGAGAGGTTTTACCAGCCACTAGCAGGGAAGATCCTCTTAGATGGGGAACCACTGGACACCTACAAAGACCAGTACCTACATGACAAGGTCAGAGACCACCAGGCATTCATTATGGAATACTTAAGGTTAAAATTTTTTAAATTAAAATCACAATTTAAAACATTGCAATTAGCAAATCGCAAAGGAACGTGGTTCATTTTCATGTTACGCGTCACCTGAACCAGGTTTCAACTCTGACAGTCATTTAAAAATCACGTGACAGCTACGCTCAGCTTTGAAGTCACGTCGCATTTTCAGACCTCATTGATAAATCGACTAATATTCCATAAATGACTGAAATGCTGTGATGAAAACACAGAGGAGAGAAAACAGTCCAGCTTCTGATGTGGGGCTGTGCAGATGTTGGAAACTCAGGTCTGATCATTTATGATGTGAGAGAAATTATGAACAGGCTCTAAAATGCAGATCAGGGAACTCTCCTCTCTAACAAAGTAGCTGACAGGTGGTAGGATGGATTTATACTTAGATATACAGGAGCGGGTCTAAAAAAGTTTGGTTTGGGGGCCAGGCAGGGACACTGGCCAGGAAAAGGGGGGCACAAATGAGACCTTTTTTTTTAAGGTCTGGATTTTATGTAATATTGAGCTGAAGTGATCATCTAATGTAAAAAAGCAAAGAAAAACCCAAGTGAACATTGGCTCTTTCTGTTGATACAATATAGTAAAAACGGGCATATTTCAGGTATAGTCGTGAATGACGATTAATCATGATTAATTCATTTGTAAGCTGTGATTAATCTGATTAAAATTTTAATGACGTGACAGCTCTAATTATAATATGTTTGCTTTTGTGCAGTGTGTGCTCCTGCACTGTTACCGGGTGTATCCGTGCTGTGGCTGTACTAATGAAGATAAAAGTCTTATTTGTCAAAATGACCTTGATTTCTCTTACCCTCAAATAGCAATCATAACAAGCCATGAAACAGTAATACACACACTTCAGTGCACATATTTAAAGCTGCACGAACTATTTGTTGTTCAGCAAAGACAAAACAGTTCTCCAAAAAGCATTTAATTCAGTGCAAAGTTTGTGCAAACATTTTTCCTGACTGGTCAAGGTTACGTTTATTTACAGATGGAGCTACAAACAACTTATATTTGCTTCCAATTAATAAATTTCTATAACCAGGAACGCTCTGTGAGGCTCTTTGAGTCTTTTGGAGCCTTTTCTTTCAGGTACAGATGAGACTGCGTCTCTTCAGTCTTTTAACTGGAACTGAGCTCAACTTAACATCACTGGAACATGCAAAGAGATGATAAATCTTAACCTCTGCATGTAGGATACTGACAGCCTCAGGGGGTTTATTAAGTCTATTCTACACCATGAAATGGACAAAAAATTACTTATTAAAAATCTAATAATTGTGCAGCTGAGACAATAAGATTAAAAGGACTGAAATAACTTCTGAGCTGTAGCTGAAACTCAGATTCTTCCAAATGTCTATTTGGTTTAACTTTGTTTCCTGTGTTTTATTGCCCTTTTTTTGTATTTTCACACTGGTCACTGAAACATTAGAACCACTTGCTTTCATTTCTTTTTACTTTTTCCTGGTTGCATTCCACCGACGTCCTCATGAGAACGCTCAGGGTCAGCTGAGACACACAGCCACTGATCTTTCCTTTTCTTTCTGTTTGTTGATAGATGGCTGTGGTGAGCCAAGATTGTGTGCTGTTTGCTCGCTCTGTTCGGGAGAACATCAAATACGGCTACGAAGATGCTTCTGATGAGGAAATGTACAGAGCCGCCCAGATGGCTAGTGCTGACAAGTTCATCCAGGAGCTGTCAAATGGATACGACACAGGTTCGACCCAGAAACGTAGCACCCAGAAAGGGGTTCATCATTTTTATTTCTCTTTGAACAATGGGGACGTGCTTTTCAGTCTAGCCATTATTCTCAGAGGTTTATACACAGATAACATGAACAATGGTAAAGACTTTATGCTAACAAGCTGGGGTATGGTGAGGTGATGATTGCTTAAATAAAGTGCTCTTTTAACCCAGCAGCACTTGTGGTCTTGTGTATTTTTCCATGGAAAAAAGACTTATGATTATTTAAGGATGTACTTAAATGCTCAACTGGTATGTTCTCCTTGTTTCTTAGATGCTGGAGAAAAGGGAGGTCAAGTGTCTGGAGGCCAGAAACAGCGCATTGCCATTGCCAGAGCTTTAATCAGAGATCCAAAAATCCTGATCCTGGACAATGCCACCAGCGATCTGGACACAGAAAATGAACACCAGGTAGGAAATGCTTAGAGTTTTCAGCTTTTTGCTTTGTATTTACAGCAGTTTTTTTTTGTTTGTGTTAACCCAAGTCTTGATTTACTCTTCAGGTCCACCAAGCTCTGTTGGACCTAACAAAGAACCGCTCTGTTCTGATGATATCCAACAAGATGAGCGTTGCAGAGAAGGCCAATCACATAATTGTCCTGGACAACGGGACAGTAAAGGAGGAGGGCACTCATGGCGAGCTGATGAAGAAAGGTGGTCTTTATGCTGAGCTGGTAGAAAAGCAGAAAAAGGGCATTAATCGTGAGGCGGAGGAGAACACTGGTACACAGTAACACGTTGGGATGGAGTCATATGATAGCAGGTTGCTGGTTTAAAGATTTTTGGTGCAGACTCAAACCACGCTTGTACTGTGATGAATGATCTTAGTATGGGACCACACTTTTTACAACAGGTGTTGGGACTCAATTAGGATTGAACCCAGTAAGACTTTTGCACTTTGGAAGTTGTTGAGGCTGCACCTACACAAGAAATTTAGAAGCAGTTTGCCTTGCTGACTGGTCCTGATAAAATCCCTCATCACTCCACACTATAGTAAAAATCACTGAAGAAAGGTTTCAGACCAAAATAACTAGACAGGAATGTACATATTTTGTTCATGATGACAAAAAAACCTACAAAATTCCATACACTTCTCCAGTTTATCGATTCACAATTTTACCCCACTATACAAATAAATCCAGAGATACAGTATTAAAAACAAAATGTGCAGCATTAGGAAGAGTGAAAAATTTGGTGATTGCGGACATGCGTTATTGTCAAATCACCCAAGATACTACTGGTCATCTTTCATTTGTCTGAAAGGTTTCTGTGTGAAATCTAATGTTTAGATGTTCCTTACATTTAAATCAATGCTAATTTAAAAGATTACAGAGATCTCACCATTCATTAATAATTGGTTCCCAGTAAGGGAAGCTTCTTAACACTGAAGATTGTGAGGAACATGAAGCTATCCATCATCTAGAACAGTCCAAAGCCTTCATGCTAATGTTGCGCTATAAAGAAATTCATATGTCCGTTGACAATGAAACAGTAAAAAAAAACACATAGAAACCAGCAGATTTTATCTGAAGTGAAACTGCAAGACAAAAACAAACCACAGGATAGTAGAAATTCAACTGTTTGATATATCCAGTTTCCTTCATCATGTTCAGAGCTTATTGCTTCATGTTCTTCGCTTTTATATGTTGAGCAGCTCCCGATTTTATGTATTTTATTTAGCAATATTTAAGACATACAAGGAGTGTGTCTGAATGATCTCAGTGTATTTTTTCATACCAGTCAATGGACAAATTTTCTGTTTTTCCTTTGACCTTAATTCATTATATGTTTTAATGTTCAAGTACTCTGTTATTGTACTCTGAGTTTTAGCAGTAAACACTTTTTGTAAATCTCTTCACCTTCTTTAATTTTTGGCTTGACAGCTTTTAGGGCTAATATATACAGCTTATTTGTGTGAATGTATTTTTACAGATGAAAAAGTATTTTTACACAGTTGTTTTCCCCTTTTAAGAGATTATAAATTAATACAGCATCCCCTGAAATTATGTTACCAGTCAAACACTTGGGTATTCCTGTTTATTAAAGGTTTTGGATATTTATTTTTAATTTATTGTATAATTTGGTATAATTTTTTAGAGTGTGAAAACATACTGAACATATGAATACTCTAAGCAACAAATTTTGAATGTGTGAAGCGATTATAAAAGTATAAACAAAGCAAATTGTGTTTTTATTATTTAGATTTTTTTCCCCTGCACAGAATACTAATTCTGAACTTCAGAAAACAAACTACTTTTTTTCCTTTTTTATCCTTAACTATAACAGCATGAGGCATATTTTGCATACTTTGCAAGTCACATTTTTAGAGTAATAACTACAATAGCATTTCTTAGAAAAGACAGTACCAGCTGTAAACATAAATAATGAGGAAACAAAAGGTGAATAAATTTCTTAAAATTATGTTTCCACTCACGGGAGTTTAAGTAAATTTGCAGAATTAGCAGACCAAACATAAAGAAAATGACAATTACATAACATATTCACAATACACAGTATTCATAGTATATGTTCATCTAAATGGAAGAAGTGCGCAAATTCCAACTAGGTGTAAAGACAGCCTTGGTTGTGCCAAGTGTACCAACGGTGGACTGTTGAGGGTGGGCCTTGTAGGACGGGCGTTGGATCACAGCCAATGAGAGCACAGAACTAGTGCCAACGTGACCGGATTTTTGCGTCACTGCCACGTGATGCTTTTATATAGGGTCAAACGGAAGCGTTTGGTAGCCATTTCATTCCGGGAATTGCATAGTGTTCATTCGCTCGAAGTGCAGCGTCAACACTGGTGGAAAAATTGGGTGGTAATAATACTCCGCCCTCAACCCAATGGAAGCAACCGTCAACCCACTTCTCGACAGGTAATGTCCACAGTACCTCCCCGAAAACAAAGAACATTTGACCGTTATTATGTCCGTCTGAGATGGATTGAGGGTACATTTTGTCGTGTTGCTACGGCAGTGTTGTTAGCTACCTGATAAGAATGCTAGCTTGTCAACGGCGGTTGTGTTATGACACAGACGGATTTAACAAGCTTTCACAGCAAGCTATTATCTTCGTGTTAATTGCACGATTACTATTACAGTTTATCATTATTTGTGCATTCCGTACACCTTTTTATTATTTAGCTAAAAGCTAGCAGGTAAAAGGCTTGCGCAAATGACAGCTCCAGCCCCACCGGCTGGCTCATCCGGCTGCTCCCTGCCGGCTTTCTGTCAGCCAGGTCATTCATTGCTTAGACAGCCTGCTAATGCTAATCTCGATTCTCAAGTGATCAACGCACAATATTAGAATGTATAAGTTATTTATATCTAAACAAATATCAGCACTCAAATACACGATTAGCTATTCAGGGTGTAGAACCCCATTGAACGGGTGGGTTTGTCGGCACGTTGTCTCAGTCACAGCCTCCGTATTGCCAAACAAACGCCTCTGTACTGCGGCAAAAATGCTTGAATTAAATGTCAGACTGTTTACAAAACTACGATCTTTAATGAAGACTAAATCCTGTTGCTTTTTAGATAGATTGTTAGAGTAAGTTATATGTAACTGCCATTGTGAACCTGTGTTTACAAACAGTGAGGGCGGAGCGTCCAAACCACGCGATCACCAGCTAGTGGATTGTAAATCAAAGAGGCCAATTTGTAGCTCCTGCCTGAGTAAAGAGATGATTTTAGTTAAGAAAGATGTTAATCCAGGGCGGGTTTAACCATCAGATTTGTCTTGAATTTGAAAGGTAATAAGCAATAAGACAGAGTTTTAGATTATGGTGCATAGTCTGCCTCAAATAGATAGTTATGCTGATCACATTTTGGCCCTGTCATGTCTTTTTTTCCTCTCTCTCTCTCTCTAAACGGACATTTTCCAGAACTATACGACACGTTAGAAATAAAACATTTGGCTTGCAATTAATCTATGATTTAAACTTTTTATCAGAGTGAAGCTGAATGTGTCCTGATATTTGTTCTTTATTCATGTTAATCCAATATATCTCAGCCTATGCTGAAATTTTTTAAATTGATTCATGCTAAACTTTAACTTTATTTCTTCACAAAATTGAAAACATATTCTCTGTTATCTTTCAACAAAGTTACTACATTTTTTTGTGTGTTTCCCACTGAAATGGAAAATCAGGTCACAGGCTTTGCCACAGTTTGTGTGTCAGTGGGACAGGTGTGTGCTCTGAACCGTGGGGTGAGATTTAATTTCTTTTATAGTCTGATTTCTGTTCCAAGACGAGAGAAAATTATGTTTGCTTTCTCTTGTCAACATGGACAGAATGACCTCTGTCACCTTTTTGTGCTTTGAAAGTGTTTTTATGGGGCAACAGCCAGACCTGAAGATTATGTAGCTTAGAGCATGAAAAGTTCTGTATTGCCAACCTTTTCTTATTTGCTGAAGTCCTTGAATGCCTTCAGAAAAACCTTGTCCTCAGTGGTAGTAGTTAAAGTGAAATGTTAAATTCATCTAATTTTTCACTGGGAAGAAAAAAGGAGAGTGGGTGTTTATGTAAGTATATAAACAGACTTTTTAAATGACATTTACCATTTGATACTAAGTATATTAATTTTCTCTATATAAGCATTCAAATAAGTGTGCTCCATTCTTAAAGTATAAGCCTTGCAGTTTCATTGTGTGTGGACTATACTATTGCTGTGCTATACTGTTTTTATTTTGTAGATATTGAAATTTGCTATACTGTTTTTATTTTGATACCGAGAAGCACAACTGTACTGCTGCAACACCTAAATTTCCCAACAGAGATGAATAAAGTACTTCTATTCTATTCTATTCTGTTCTATTCTATTCGATTCTATTCTGTTCTATTCTGTTTTCCATCAGTGAAAGAATTTGGATTTAAGACTTCATTTATCTTTTTCTTTTGTACTAATAATGCCCTTATGAGCCACTTTAAGGGCTGTTTCCTGTGTATGTTTGGGGCTTAATGTATGAACAGATAACATTGACTTTGGCATCTTATTCCCCAGCCTAATTATATCATAGATGAATGTTTATTTACTGGTGAGGGCCCATGTACTGGTTGAATCCATGCACTGGTGGTTCCCATGACAGTGCTAAAGTAGCAGCTTATTGATGAAATCCTGGTTTCCTTGATGAGTTGTTTGACCGGAAGGATAGTTTCACTGGTCATGTAGCTTATATGAGTGAAGTGTGCATAAACTAAGACTGAAATCATTGAATTTCCCATGAGTGCATGCGTTCATGGGAATAGGTGGCAGATCAGTGAAATGTTTGTTGTGTCCTGCAGCAAACTGACTTTAGACAAACTACTTCATTCACTAGAGAGTAGTTCGGGGATCTCTCAGTCGTAACCTTTGTGTCATCCCACAAATCTCAGATATCTGACTTTTTTTTTTTTTTTTTTATGCGCGGTTGTGTTTCTGTTCTCGTGGTCTGAGTGAGTAAATAACAAGCCTTCCTGTTGTTTTTGTCCCGTCTTCTGTTCTTGTCTCTGGTTTTAGCTCTCTGGTTGGGTTGTCCAGTGGCATGATGGACCAGCACACCAGCTCGGGTAAACGCATTCGCAAGCCATCCCTGTTGTACGAGGACTTTGAGAGTCCTTCTCTACCACACACAATGCCCCAAGCACCCCCAGCCCCTCCACAGCCCCCTGTGAAAGATCCCAGCCGGCAAGGCCGCATGACCAACCAACTGCAGTACCTCCAGAAAACCTTGATGAAGTGTCTCTGGAGGCACCACTTTGCCTGGCCTTTCCATGAACCTGTGGATGCCTACAGGCTTAACCTACCAGTAGGTTGGACACAAATGCTGGAAGAGATGACTTTTGCATTCATTGTGTTGGGTTTATTTATATTTGTGCAAGCCATGGTCTTGCATTGATGTAATCTTTCTTTTAACTTTTATTTTTATAAGTTGATGTATTTCAGCTGTCTGGTTTATTACTAAGCAGAGGTGTTCATACTTTATTTATTTTATTATTCTGTTTTTGTTCCATAAAAAAAATTAAACTGTCTTAATTTCATAATTTTCAGGATTATCATAAAATTATTAAACAACCCATGGACATGGGAACCATAAAGAAACGTTTGGAAAACAGCTTCTATCGAAGCGCAAGCGAGTGCATACAGGACTTCAACACGATGTTCACCAACTGCTACATCTACAACAAGGTAGGCTGAAGGTGAAAACAGATTATAGTCTGTCCAGGTTTTTCACTTCTTTTTTTTTTAAGTTTTATTTATAGAACTTTTCAAATAAGAAAACAATAACATAATAGGACAGAAATAAAAATAAAAAAAGGTCACATAACTAAACAGTACATCAATAAAAAAAAAAACACAGCAAAATCAAAAAATTGCTTTCTTAATTCCACTTAAAGCAAATGCAGCACTGTCGTGGTTCTATAGATTTCCTACAAATCAGTGTGTCGATATCCAGTTGCTGGTGCTTGATGCCAGCAAAGCAAATTGCATCTATCACGTGGTTCCCCGGACTGGGGGAAAAAAACTGATGTGTTGTTTCTCAGCCTAAACAACAGCTCCAGGAATATACATAATGAATGTCATTGTGTCATCAAATGAGTCAGAAGCTTGGAGTTTTAAGGCTGGAAAGCTATGTAATGTTTTATTAGCTCAATTTTCAGAAGAAACTCATGGCCAAATTATTGTGACTTTCTGACAAATGACTCTGAAGATCCAGACGTCAGAAATCTCTGCAGTAATGTAAACACAGATTTGGTTATCTGATTGTTAAAACAAAAAGAAGAGTTTTATTTTCATCTTTATAGCCTCGTTTACTTTTGTTATTAATTTCCTTTATGAAATGTGATAAGTAAAGTCAGATATCATGTACACCCACTGTTCCCAGAGGGAGACCCTCGGGGGTCTGTGAGCCATAGCTTTGGGTCCGTGGAGGGAAAAGAGGAAAAAAAAAAGTTTTATCTCTAATACTCTGAATAAGTGATTAACCACACACACACCATGGCCAGTACAGAGCCTGAATAAAGATATTGAGCCAATTGCCTCCCCTTATGTTAGCTTTGGACCAATTAAAAAGTGATATGATGGAGACAGTTCACATAAATCTGTCGGTTATGACCAACTCTGCTGCAGGACGCACCTACCTTTCAGCTCCAGCCGTGGATTAGCATGTAGCTAGCGACACAACAGATGCTTCTTTTAATCCATTCACTTCAAGTGATGGCAAATCTCCTCACAGGTCAGGTAGAAGAGCAACCAGTGTTATTTGTTTACAAGTGGTGGATGATCTGAAAGTTTGTCACCCATTACTCCAAGAATAGATTAAACAGGCTCATTCTTCTCTTTAATTTAACGAGTTATTGGTGTGAGTGATCGGGCGATGATAAAGTTTATAGTGCAGATAATATTAACAAGGCTTAATTACTAATAGTGTTCTTTTTTTTTTTGTTCAGTTTTTGTCAATAGTTTGCAAAAGAGGGAGGAATGCCGTGATCCTAAACTTGGATGACTTTAATAAGCATTACAATGTTTTTTCTTGTTTTAAACCAGGTTCATTTGAACTTTGCCAGTCATGCTACTGGTCATTTTTCTGACCAGTTTTAAAGTTTTAAGATCTGTTACAGAAGCTACCCTGTTTATAAGTACTCAAATGTAATTTGTATAAATTCATTTGAAATTGTAGTTAAGTTATACTAAGTGAAAAAAGTATAATAGTTCATATGAACTAGTAGTTCAGATGGCAGTAACTAAGTTTTTCCCCTGTTTGGGGTCCTGGCCTCCAAAAAGTTTGAGAACCCCTGCTGTACACAACTCAACAGTTGTACACTTTATTTTTGCTTTATAACTTTTAAAACATTATATTTCATCCTTCATATTAGCTTCTATTGATCTGAGCATCAACAA
Organism: Melanotaenia parkinsoni; assembly: GCA_036919975.1. Classification (NCBI taxonomy): domain Eukaryota; kingdom Metazoa; phylum Chordata; class Actinopteri; order Atheriniformes; family Melanotaeniidae; genus Melanotaenia; species Melanotaenia parkinsoni. Next base: position 4,389,209 of record JBAFTA010000007.1, read on the forward strand.
CCCAGGCAGCTTTAAAGGTGCTAATAATTGTCTTAAGACAAAAAATAAATGTTGTCCATAAACAATATTTTTTTGTAATCTTTTTTTCAATCTTTGTTCTGATGCCAGTATTTTATTTTCTTCATTAGCCCACAGATGACATTGTGCTGATGGCGCAGTCTTTAGAGAAGATATTTCTCCAGAAGGTGGCCCAAATGCCCCAAGAGGAAGTTGAGCTTCCTCCACCAGCTCCACGCAGCAAAAACGGCAGAGGAAGAGGCCGCAAATCCAGCAGTGAGTGTGAAAAGTGTGATAATGTGTTGCCGAGTGTAATTGTGGTTATGTATACTTTTGTTCCAGCTTAAATAACATAAAGCGTTTGTTATGGCTGTGTGAGTGTGGAGGGGGGTGTTCGCATTAGGATTGCCGCTGCTTTGTGATCCCAGAAGGAAATGTTAGCGGGAACTTTTTTCTTGTTTTTCTGTGGTTACGTTGTATTTCCGAAGTTGCATTTATATTCTCTTTGCAGCGTCGCGGGCTCAACAGGTGCCGGCAGTGTCCCAGTCAGCCTACTCGCCCTCTTCTTCAGACACAGGGGAGTCCATGCTGGCTAACTCTCCCCAGACTGTTCTAACAAAAAGTCTGCCACCAGCCAACATAATGGGCCTGCCCCCCACACAGCCCACAACCAAGGTATATATATTAACATGATAGTGACAGTAATTTAATGTGTTAAAGTTTTATTTTTTTTAATGTAAAGTATAATAAATGCTCGCGTCCTGAGTTCAGTGGTTTTCAATCTCTTGTTTTCTATCTGTAGAAGAAAGGTGTAAAACGTAAAGCAGATACCACCACCCCTTCCACCATGGGGTTCACTGTTGGCATGTCGGGAGCAGCACACATGGTGGGCTTGGGCAAAGGAGGACATGGTGGCCAAGTCCATGATACCTCCATGCACACGATCTCGTCAATGGGAGGCATGAGCTTGGAGACCCCACCAGGTATGGGTCTGGTCAGAAGCCCTGGAGGTCCTGTGCTCCTCCAGCCAATGATGGCCGGTACCGGACGCAGGGTGGGCAGCGGGCGCCCCATCAAACCTCCCAAGAAGGACTTGCCTGACGCTGTCCAGCCTCAGCTCTCCAAGAAAGGCAAACTAAGTCCCCAGTTGAGGTACTGCAGCGGGCTGCTAAAAGACATGTTGTCAAAAAAACACGCTGCATACGCCTGGCCTTTCTACACACCCGTGGACGCCACTGCACTTGGACTTCATGACTATCATGATATCATCAAGTGTCCCATGGATCTCAGCACCATAAAGGTAACCGTCTCCTTGTGGAAGGAGCGTCATTTATAATAAAATCACAATTTCTTTGTTAAATTTGGTCTGTTTGATTGAAGCGGTCACAATTTCTTCTCCAAACTCTTAACCAGAGGAAGATGGACTGTCGTGAGTATAGAGATGCTCAGCAGTTTGCCAGTGACGTCAGGCTGATGTTCTCTAACTGCTACAAGTACAATCCCCCTGATCACGATGTAGTTGGGATGGCTCGGAAACTTCAAGTGAGTTTAGCTTTCTTATTCAGTTTCAGCCATTAGACAACAGTAACCGTCAAACAGATCAGATTTCTTTAAACCAGCACCGTTGATGGAAAGTGGGATTCTTGGTTTTCCTCCTTTCTGTTTTTTATTTTGGCTGATTTTGTGCTCCAGGATGTGTTTGAGTTCCGGTTTGCCAAGATGCCAGATGAACCACACATGGAACACACAGCCATGCCCATAAGTGGACATCCAACATCATCCTCCTCCTCCTCTTCCTCTTCCTCCTCCTCTTCATCTTCCACCTCGGAGAGCGAACCCAGCAGTGAAAGTGAGGAGAGCGAGAGCAGCCCCAGCTCAGACAGCGAGGAAGAGCGAGCCCATCGCTTGGCCGAGTTACAGGACCAGGTGTGCACACAAGTAAGTGCTCTGGTTCTCTTCACTTCATCCACGTCTCTCTTCTATTTACAACAAAGAAATAACGTGTTCTGTCATTTTTCCCACAGCTGCGAGCTGTGCACGAGCAGCTCGCTGCCCTCTCCCAAGGCCCCATCATCAAGCCCAAGAAGAAGAAAGAGAAGAAGGACAAAAAGGAGAAGAAGAAAAAGAAGAAGCTAGAGAAGCACAGCCGAAGTGGCAGAAGCAGAGCGGGCTCTGAGGAATGGAAGATGCCGGGGAAGATGCTGAAGAGCAAGTCTGCCAAAGCAGGAGGCTCTCAGCCAAAGAAAGGACAAGGGAAGAAGAGCAACAAGAACAGCAAGTAAGTGGTAGAATGATCCAGTGTAACACTTTTCATACAACTCTCGTCTTTTCATTAATTTGGAGGTGTATAGCAATTGTGTATAAATGCACCTTAGTCTGCGTGTAAAACAACGGTTGACAGTGGCTGCCATCATTCTATCATTTTGATTTTGATTTTTCTATCTCTTTTTTTTCCAGGACCCCAAAAAAGCCTTTCTACCCCCAGGTGGCCACCTCCATGCTTCCTCACTATGACTCCGAGGAAGAGGAAGAGATTGTCCCCATGACATATGACGAGAAGCGCCAGCTCAGCCTTGACATTAACAAGCTACCCGGTGAGAAGCTGGGCCGTGTGGTCCACATCATCCAGTCCAGAGAGCCCTCACTGAGAGACACCAATCCTGAGGAGATCGAGATAGACTTTGAAACGCTGAAGCCGTCCACTCTAAAGGAGCTGGAGCGTTACGTCATGACATGTCTGAGGAAGAAGCCCCGTAAGCCTTATGGTGAACAAGGTAAACACAACAACCCCCAAGTATCTGTTCAGTTATCTCCTTTATGTTATTCTGTACTTGCTGACAAGTTATTGATGTTATTGATATTTTTGTGGGGTCAGTTTGTCAACAGCAGTCATGTGACCCAGCTGACCCAGCATTAGGAGTGGAGTGGGAAATGACTGTAACACACATTTCTGTGGCTGAGTTTCTGCACGGTTACCTTTACAAGTCGAGTCTGTGACTTTTGAGCCAACATTTGAGTTCTAGTTTGTGTTCTTGTTGCAGCCACACATTTTTAAACATTTAAAGAGGTATAGACTTATATCAATGTAATGTTTACTGAGTGGGCATGAATATAATAAAAGTGCTTTGTGACCATTTGAGGCGCATGAGTAGGGATACCACAGTTACCTCGATTAATTGTGTAATTAAGTATCAACACCACGATTAATCCGTTGTAAGGATACCATCTCAATATCAACATTTTACATAAAAGATTATGTTTGAAACATTTACAGTCATGAGCTTTACTGAACTCTAAATAATAAAGGTGAGAAAATGCAATGCTTTCAGATCCAGGTAGAGGTCCTGTAGCCTTTTTTCATCTGCTTTGTCTAAAAGAAACCAGAAGTAATATATAGTATTCGTTTATTGTTTACAGAACAGAGGGAATTTAGTTGGAATCAGACTTCTTGGTTAATTTACTTTGTTCTGTATTATTTTCTTATGTTGGCATCAAAAGATCAAAATAAATAAAACATAAAACTTGAAGACCTTTTAGTAAGTTTTACCCCCCCCCCCAACTTAAAACTTATTATTTATTGTAAATATTTATTTAAGCCATACTTTATTTCTCGCTCTTTATTTTATTTATTTTTCATTTTACATCTCATCTTTTCTATTTTTGTCCTGGGTATCTGTTAAGTGTGTTCTGTATGTACCATCTTAGTTTAATTGTACTCTTGGATACTTTTGGATTTTTCCACATAAAAATTTTATTTCTTCTCCAAACGGATACCTAATGAATACCTTCCATTTGTGATTTTAATTTATTTATTTTAATTAGCAACAAAGATGTTCCAAAACCACTTTTCTCTCTTTTTCCACACCATCTGGTTTACACTACACCTCCTATACAGAGTTCATAACATCACCTTTAACCTTGTTGTCATCTGTACCCTGCAGCAGCAAAGAAAGGCAGCATTGGCATGTCTAAAGAGGAGCTGACTTTAGAGAAGAGGAGGGAGCTGGAGAAGAGGCTGCAGGATGTCAGTGGACAGCTCAATTCAGTCAAGAAACCCACCAAACCTAAAGGTCAGCCTACACATATGTCTTTTCTTTTTTGCTTACGTTTGTTTTCTTTTGGGTTTAGTGTAATTATTGCAGTGGTATATACTAAAACGTGGCTCTACAAATGGTTAAAATTTTCTACACTTGTAAGTCCGAGTTAATGAACTAATGAAAATTGAATCCACAAAGTGACGGGAGTATGTCCTTTCTGCTGCTCTGTGGGGTACAAGAACTCTCAGTCCCTCTGGTTAACGTGCTTTTACAGCAGTTCCGCTCCGTGTTTTATTGGGACGCATACACGACGCCTCGCCAATGTTGTAATTAATGCGTCGGAACCTGATACTGGATCGGATTGGCCCGTCTCTAATTTCTTCCATTCAAACATGTGGCGCATGTAAACGTCCGTAATGATCGGAATAACAGTACCGGTCTGATCGTAACTGAAACGCGACTGAAGAGCTTTGCTGCATTAAACGTGGCTGCTGTCTGACTCGCCTCACTATTTTAAGAGTAGAAATTACCAGCCATAATCTAAATGGCAAAATAATTTTCTTATGAAATCATGTTTTATTGCAGACATTTTATGCACAGCACTTTATTTTATCTGTGAAAGCAATTTATAAATAAACTTACTACTAATTTTTAGCTCTGTTATTTTAACATTGTTAATAAAAATGAAAAACTTGATTATAATAAAATGTGTTCAGGGTCTGAAGTAAATTAAGTTTGTTTATTGGGAGAAAATAAATTATAAAGGGGCTGAGAAAGTAAACAAACTGTACAAATGTGGCAAAGCAATTTCAAAGGCAATGAGAAAAAATCTGTGATGCTTTCTTCCTTTTTTACTTTAGTAAAATGTATTTTCTATCCCCCTCAGTGGAGAAACCCAGCGCTGTGGAGACTCAAGCCCAGCCCTCACGCCTCAGTGGCAGCAGCTCCAGCTCAGACTCCTCTTCCTCTTCCTCCTCCTCATCCTCCTCGGACACCAGTGATTCAGACTCCAGTTGAGATGTTGAGCTGAAGCCTAAAAGGCTGAAACGCTACAAACTCAGGGACTTGGGCTGGCCCAGGACACATCACACCCTGAAAGGAACACAGCTAAATAATAATAATAATAAATAAATACTCCTTACGAATGTGGGACTAAGGGACGTAGAACGTCGTTTTTGTGGATATTCGTAGAACCCAAACACTAAATGCCTTGGTTTTCCCTTCCCTCCTTTTGTAAATACCTGTACAAATGTATGTTTCTTTTATAAAGAAGATTTTTATGGTGATCCCTAAAGAGGGAGGCAGAGTACTAAAACAGAAAGACGTGGAAAGATAGGCCTTACTCCAGATCTGCTCTGATTAATAGAAGTTTTTTTTTTTTTCTTTCTTTCCGTCTTCACCCACTTTTCCTCAGACATGACTGGAATTTGAACCAGCGACCTTTTAATCACAAGCCTTGCTTTTCTAAAATCTGGTCATTTTAGATTGTTTGATTTTAGATTAACCCGATATTTGTTAAGGATAAAAAATATTTAGGGAAACATACAAAACAATATTGGTCTGGGATTTCAGCCTCTGAGTGATGATTAAAATCTACTGAATGCTGTTTTCTAAATTCGGGTCAACATTTCAGGTTGGTAACAGTTTGAGTTTTGATCACCTCTGTTATGTTTACACGACTTGTACTTCTCTGCGTGACTGTGACGTTTATGCTGCAGCCTGTTGTTAAGCCTGTACAGTAGCTCTTGAAAACACGCTGGGCTTATAGTACAGTATAGAATAAGTTTAACATACTGTAATTAGCTAAGAGGTTACATATACGTTCAGTTTGGACTGATTTGTAGTGGCTGCAAAGTTCTAATAAAACCCCAATTTAAGACTGATTTGTCTTTGAAACATGACAGTGAAAAACTCTGCAGTATTTCTAAATCTTTTTTCTACCTAAAATCCCTCAATACGCTGTCGCTCACGTTCTTCATTACAAACGGCAGCTTTCAGGTTCTGAGCTGAACACGGGCTGCAGAGGGGTAACCATGTTATCCACTGTAGTTCCTTTAACATCTGAGGTCTTGCGTTGCCATTTCTCCACTTATTCACACACCTGAATACTTGGCAAAGGTTTCTTTGGAGAACTCTTTCGTCATTGCAGCACTTACTGGAACAACTGATGCAGACTGAACCTGAAAATACAAGTTTACCTTCAGACGGTGAAGTCCTCATAGTCTAAGTAGTTGAAGCCGTTGTTGAATGTTCAGTAAAAGATATTCTTGTACATATTTAAACTGTATTTGCTGTTGCACAAAATTATTGTATTCTGCTGTTCAGTCTCTTTTCTGCAATTATGTTTCGGTTTTTTTAAATTTTCTTTACATGTTAGGTCATTCCAGTTTTATGTGTTAGGAGTTTACCGAAGCATTGCTGCCTCTGGATAAGCTGGTTGCTTCCTCTCAGAGGAAACTTTTCCTTTGACATCAGTGTTTATTAAAATAACTTCTGTAGGATAAATACGGGGTTTGTGTCTTGTTTGTTAGATTTAAAAGAAAGACAAACTCAAAAAACTTGTTTTGCTAAAGCTTGAACTCTGTTTTCATGGATTTTTTTTTCCTCTTTGACCCGTCAAAAACACCTCAACATGTCTACAGGTTACTATTAAGTTATAGTTGGAATAGTTTTCAGATTATCAGGCAGTATTCTGATAGTTTTGGGTGGAATAATGATTTTTTTAGTCCTATCAAGCTGGATTATGATGTGTATTAAAAGATGTTGGTCTGACTGAAATCGTACAAGCTCAGAGCTCTCAGAACCAGACTATCAATGTTTACTCAATGCATTTGGGGATTGAATCACTTCATTATGTATCCATTCAGCCAGACTCAGTCATTCAATGCATGCATTTTTTTATTAATAAATATACTGTATATATATATATATATATACACACACACACACTACCACTCAAAAGTTTGGGATCACCCATAAATGTCATGTTTTTTCCATGAAAACTCACATTGACAAGATTAAAAAATAATGATTTGTACTTGAAATAATAATTTTGTCCTTCAAACTTAGCTTTCATAAAAGAATCCTCCATTTGCAGCAATTACAGCCTCGCAGACCTTTGGCATTCTAGCTGTCAATTTGTTGAGGTCATCTGAGGAAATTTCATCCCATGCTTCCCGAAGGACCTCCCACAAGTCAGATTGGCCAAAGCCCCCAGTTCCTATAACCATTTTAGCTCCTGCTCCGAGGCCGGGTCTGAGCGGGGTTCTATAGGAACCCTCATGACGTAGGTGTTTGGTGACTTGTAGCTACGCCCTAACCCGATTTCCGCATTTTGTGTCCCCGCCACATTTAAAAAACACGGTTGCACATACGGACAAAAACAACAACAGAGCA
>JBAFTA010000007.1:4406680-4438672 GCA_036919975.1 Melanotaenia parkinsoni
TTGTTTTCCTCAGGTGGCCTCTGGTGCCATACGACATAAGATCAGTTAAAATATAACTCAGTTGACTCACGGATTCCCCCCCCCCCTTGGTACAGGATCAGAGGGACCCGGTCACATAGAGGAGCTGCCAGCAGAGGGCCACCCCATCACTTGGATTTGGCCGAGGCCGGGCTTCTACATTTTTTTATTTTCTTTTATCTGGTTTTTATAAAGAATTGTAATAAACTTTTATTGGTGGGATACCTGGTACATGTTCTTTCCTATAGAGTACTCCCTCTCTGACCTACAGCTGGTATATCAGGGCTTTCTGCCCTGTGACAATTCTTTTCAAGGTAATGTTGGTTCCTGGTCGTTTTCTGGTTAATGTTTCGTTCCGCTCTCTGCCATTTTGCTTTGAAAATATGCGCTGCCATTGCTCGCTGGCTGAAGCCTTTTATAGGGAGGGAGGGCTGAGAGGTCTGAGAGAAGGGAGGAGGCGGCGAGTCACATGAGCATACATGAACGCGCTGTCGGACCGGCTGGTAAACAATGGACTGGAGATCAACACAGAGAGACGGTGTGTGGCGTCAAATTACACCTCTAGTTCTTCACATAGCCATTTTTAAATTCCTCCAATCTAGAAATTTCTGCTTATTGCCCCTTTAAAGCCCCAGTGGCTGTTGTTAATGTTTAGATCTAGAATTTTACCTGGTGTAGATGGTGTGAATAAATGATCAGATGCTGTCCCTTGCAGTTATTTATTTCCTTTCGTTTACTTTCAATGAAACACACAAAACAAACGACATGTTGGGTGATGACAGCATGTTCCCGGCAAAGCGGTCAAAACCGATTTCCCTTTCTGGCTAACACACACCCATACACACATCATTTCCTGTCTTTTATAGTATTAAACTAATTGGCAGTTTTACCAGCAAAACAAAAGAGATGATTGTTGATGGACTAGACTGGAAATGCAACACAGAGGTCATCTGTAAGAACGGACAGAGCAGACTCAACTTCTCACATGTTGGGACTGATTGACAGGAAACACAATCCCACCAAGACAGCTGTCAGTGTAGACAATGGAAAGGAAACAAAATGTTAGCTTGTTCCCCATTAGCTGTGTCTAAAATTTGGAGCAAGTGCAGACAAAATGAGAAGGTTGTGAAAACGTAAACATACAAGTTGACTGTGAAGGAAATCAAAGTGTCAGGACAGAAAAAATGACAAAGTATGCCTGAATAGTAGAAATACACAAGGAAAGAAAAGCGTAGAAACAGGAATAAATGTTTGTGAGCTAACCACATAAAGATTGTATTCACTGGCCCTCCAGCTTTTGCAACATGAGTTTAAAAGACTTCAGGGCATGGGCGGCTGAGATCCGCTACTGAGTTGTAAAAGATCGCTAAAAGCTGCACAGCAGATTCCCCGTGTGTGAACTTCAGTTAGAAAACCTTTCCTTTTTCCACCACAAGCTGTTCATTCCCATGCTGCTCTGTGATATGGTTGTAAATGATTCATGCTGATATGAAGGGGCCATTTCACAATCAACAGGGAGGCTTTAAAAGCTTTGAGCCAAAAAAACTCAGTTACTTGTTAGTTGGCATTTCAGAGTGAAACATTGTCCCTCTCTGCTGTTGACATGACAAGTCTGCTTCTTGCTGTGGCCTTGCTGGCTGTGCTGTCTGGTGGGTTCTGTGAGGAGAAGACCTTTCTGCAACGAGCTGGTGTGGCCTTCAATGACAGACAGTACAGGTCTCTGCTGACTGTTCCCAACGGAGAGCAGTTTGGAGACTGGACATGGCCAGAGATGTGTCCTGAAAACTTCTTTGCTGTTGGATTCAGTGTCAGGGTAACAGAATACAGTGAATAATTAGTTGCAAGACGTATATTTGTATGGCGAAAAATAAAATTGACATAAAAACATCATCTTAAAGACTACTTGTTTTCTGAAGCAGGAAATAGTCATGGTTTTCGTGAAGCTATGAGAACATGACTTTGTGCATTAACCTGCATGCAGAGCAGCTTTCAGTCCCAGAGACGCCTATCACTTGTTACAGTAAACAAACGCTACAAGCTATCTGTGATTTAACCTGATCTGAATTTTCAACACTTGATTTGGCAGCTGCTGCACGTAGGACAAGATAACCAGCTGTTTCTGTTTTTTCCTGTTTCCTCAGGTGGAGACTAACCAGTATGGGGGGGATGATACCGCCCTGAACGGAATCCGCCTCATCTGCGCAAAAAATGGAGACAGAAGCTTCCTCTTTTACATTGAATCCCACACTGGCTAGTAAGCAGCAGTAAAACATTCAAATATGTTTTTTATTTATCAATATGGAGATGTTTGATTTGATTATTTTTAAAGTTTTTTTTTTTAAAGAAGAGCAGATTTGGGTGGTGACATTGGCATTTACACAACCCATCTCTCTCTCTGTCTCACCGGTTGGTACTAGTTGTCTCATTGGATGAATTGTTTAGGTTTAGGCAAAACGATTGATTGTATTATCTACCTTGTTACTTTTCCCTAAATAACTTAACAAAATTTGCACTTTGGAATATTTTATGATGATATTATTCAGGATAACAAATGACTTTATGATGCAACAGATAATCACATGTGGATGGACTAAGGAATAAAACCAGTTCAATCAAAAAGCACAGTTATGTAGCTGTTCCAGCCTCTACTGTGGGTGCCTGTCTGAAAAACTACTGACAACAGGAGTAAAGCACTGAACTTCATTTAGTATTTGAGTCTTGTTTATCTAAAATGCAAATATAAATCTTATCATCTGTGTAAATTAGGCATACACCATCAAATTTTAAATTCAATGTCCCCATCTTTTCTTACAACAGTTTTAATTTTAAGGAGCCATTAGCAGTGTTTCAAAAGGTAGTTTTAAGAATATTATTTACTTTGAAAGTAGTTGGAAGCTGGAGACTTGCAATTTTCATTCCATCAAAGAGAAAAAAAACCACCAACCCTTATCATAGAATTTGTCTGACTTTTCCCCATCTAATCTCTGTACTTCCAGTTTTGGTGAGTGGTCCCATCCTCAGTACTGCCCCAGTGGTGTGCTCACTTCTTTCCAGATTCGCGTGGAGCCCCATCAGGGGATGTTTGGCGATGACACGGGTGTTAACAACATCAAGTTCCGCTGCAGCAGCAACCCGACACTGGAGGGGTCCGGCACGGCCTGGGGTGAGTACGGCTACTGGAGCCAGGAATGTCAAGATGGAGGAATCTGCGGTATCGAAACCAAGATGGAAGATTACCAGTATGCCCTGGATGATTCCACCCTTAACGATGTGCGCTTCCATTGCTGTGACAAACAGCAGCAGGTAAGCTGTGTGACCCAAAGCTCAGAATAACCGAGCAGGAATTATACCTCTGTCACAGATTTTCAAAAACTAGGTGGCTTTATTTGTGTATTAAGTAACTAAAAATTTTTTTATTTCAGTCTACATGGCTATGAGCCGTGTGAGATGTGGAGGTTTTTTTTTTTTTACTCTTAAACTTTTACTCAAAGCAGTAGCAAATACGAAAATCCAGCTTTTTGTCTTTCCCCAAAATAATTAAATTTAGTACAATATCTGTGTATAAAACCACCTTTTTTCAGCCAATAATAATCTTGCAAAGCTTGCAAAAAAAAAAAAAAAAAAAAAAAATTAGGCACTGACATAAAGGATAATAAATGGATGGATGAGCTGTTTCAGCACCCTGAACTAGAAACATCAGGACTCATACAAGCCAAACCCACAGACAATGTGCTCAGTGGTTCTCTTTAACTTTAATTTGTGAAATTTTCACCAAATGTTCCAGTGTGATAGAGAGGAAGATCTGGTTACTTTATACAGAACTTTATCAACATATGTTAGGAAATTTGCTGCTAGAACAAATCCAAACTGGCAAGATTTCTGAATATTAAGAAATGCTTAAATTTCTCTCCACTCATTGCGGTTTGTTTGACAGTGATCTGCAGGCAAGAAGCTCACTTCAGAATGCCTCCAAGACCATCGCATCAAAGACAGCATTAATAAAAATCTCTTTTAAAATGATGTCTTCTCTGTATTGCTTTCCAGTAACCTAAAACATCTTGTATTTCTGCACTTCCATTCCTTTAAGATGCATTAAACTCAGTTCAGAATGTTTGAGATGATCACTATGAGCTGTTATTTATAAAGCTCTCACAAAGTCTGGTGTCACCTTCAGCAAAGGAATTAAAGAAAGTTGCAAACCAAACTTCCATCTGAAGAGTCTCTCCGTACATCATCACCTCATCGGAGTCGGAGCTGCATATCATCATATCCTGTCCAGTGAACCAATGAGTCTGCAATAAAAATCATAATAAGCATGAGGCGCTGATGCAGGCGTTCCCAGAATTCCTGCTGGAACTACGGTAATTAAGAAATGACAAGAGAGAGGGTGTTAATTAATTTACAGTTTAAGGTCTGACAAAGGTTGATAAGACACCCATTGGCACACACAGAGGTAGCTGTGCAAATTAATCAGTGAGCAGCTAATCGGCTGGCGGTGTGTGGAGGGCTGTGGAGAGAACGTTATCTAACACTGAGGTAATGGTTTTCAGAAGATTCTGCAAGGCGAGGCAAAGTCTTTGACCACTAGCTGTAGGGCTTCTGGGTTGTGGTAATGAGTGCATCGATGCTGACCTCATATTCAACTTCAAAGTACTTAACAGAGTTTGAGGCTGAAGTGCACTTGCTGGTCGCCTCAGAAAATCTGAGATGCAAATATCAGCAGGCATATAATCATGGTAGGAAATGAAAACATTCTACTGTTTGTTATTGCCATAGAAAGTCTATAAATTACAGAAAAAAAATCCCCCAAGGTTCCAATTATTGCAGTCAAACTCAGTTAAAAGCCAGATTTAAAGCTGTACTTTAGCAAAATTAACTTAATTTATCTTATTTTTCATCCCTATAGTTTGCATAGAGTGAAACTCTTTTATTACCGTTTTGCTGCTGTAACATGTGCAGAGCATGGCTGAAATAAACAAAACATTCCCCCAAAGATAGTTTAAAGGCAGTTTATGTGATTGCTTGCATATATTGTTTAGCTTAAGCGGTGTCCAAATCAGTTTTCAAGTTATATTACGCCATGATCACTAATAAAAATTTCACTGTGTTCCAACATTTTCTTTAAGAGTTTGCATTAATTTCCAACAAATTTTCTAACCTAAACAGACATTAAACAGTCACATGGGTAATTTGTTTTAACCCTCTGAATATGAGCCACTGGAGAGTGAAAACTGTTTTATTTGGAATTATATCAATAACCTTTGTTGTCATCATCGTAATAAAGAAACTACTAATTACGCAGGAGCCTACATAATGTTTTTTAAAGTCACATTTTTGCCTAATCTGTTCTCGTCACAACGTTTCAAGGAGGCTAAATGATAAAGTTTCCATTTAAAATTCCTGTCTATTTTTTCCATTTCCATTTCCATTCAATGGGTAAAAACCGTAGTTTTCTCAGCATTTAACTTTCTAATTGGGTTATTGTCATGAAATCTTAACATGATGCTGGGATCAACCCCAATAAATAATTCATACAAAGAAAAATGAAAAATACATTCATATTTCAGAATGCCATTACATTATGTGTAATGAAATGCATTCAACAGGGAACAGGAATTGAACACACACAGAAAAGGAGGTGAAAAAGTCATGAAAAGCCAACAAACCAGCTGAAATCTATCAGTATTTAAGGTGTCTCATCACCAAGGTGCCACAAGAAATGTCTCATCATGATGGGTGAAAGCAAAGACCTTTGCCAAACATAATGATGGTTTTTAAACAACGTGGGAAGAATATTATTTTTTACCAAAAACTGGCCTTAACCAGATCTTCCTCCGCTTAAGATTTCTGATAGAATAGTGAAAAGGACCACTTGTGACGACTTTTAGAAACTTTCCTGGAATTAGGAGGTACAATTGTTTTAAATAAACAAATAAATAAACAATCAATCCACCCATCATGGCCTGTATGCAGTCATCAAACAAGACTTCACTGCCAAGGAAAAAACACACTGAACCCTGTTTGAACCCCGTTTGATGTTTACTGGGTGACATTTGGACAGGTCTGTGAAATACATGCAGGGAGAACCGAGTCTGGTTAGATAGGACCAAAAACGAACCCTTTGGTTGCTATCATCTCATGTTTGGAGGACTAATGGAATTACACATCTCCCCAAAAAGACCAACAGTGAAGTTTGGGGGAGAGAAAATCTAGATGTGGAGCTGTGTTTTCAATGGTTAATGGAAAAACATACTAGGACATTCTTGATAAAATCTGCTGATGCCTACCAGGATGATGATGAAATGAAGGTGAACGTATCAGCAAGACATTGATCCCAAATGCAGCCAAGGAAACGTTTAGTTGGTTTCAGTGCTAGAATAGCCCAGCTGATCACCTGACCTGAATCCAACTCAAAATCTATGAAGAGTTTATAGCAGAGACTCATGACCTTCAGGGTTTGAGGATGTGCTTGTCATGGAGTTCTGAAGAAGCCTGATGACCCATTATTGCAGCTGGTTTGTCGGAGCAGGAAAATCTCATCAACAAGCAACATCATGAAGGCAGATTGGTCATTTAAGAGGATTAAAAGGTAAAAACCAGACATTTTCTATTTGATAAATTAAAGATTAGACAGGCATTTTTTTTCATGTTAACCTAATAAAACAAACTAATTAATCATGTTGGTACATAAGGTCCAGGAGCAGTCTGTATTTTGATGGTCTGCAGTCACTAGATGGCAGTGCTGCTTTAAATGGCACTTGATCCCATGCCTCACCCATAACAATGACTTGTATCAAAACACAGCTGATCTAAACATTATGCACACATGTAATGAGTTCAATGAATCCTAAATCAGCCAGTTTAACATCTGGTGTGGTCATGCAGCTGCAACTCTGGTGGATGTCAGGAGTCCTCTGGGCACAGAGTCCTACAATCTGTGTTGAATCAACCTCGGCCTCGACTCAAACACTGTTGCGGTCATGAAAACAACATTTCAAGTCTGAAATTCATCATTCACAACACGCTGCCTGCAGCAAACCATTGTGTAGCATTACCTCTGGGTCTCAGAGTGGAACCTCTGGGATATCACAAGTTCAATATGCAAACCACAGGCTCAGTGTTTCTGACCGTCTTAAAGCGGATCTCCTGTGGCTCCCCCAGGTCTGCCTAAAGAGCCATTAACGCCTCCTGCGGAGAACAGAATGGATGTGATGTTTGGGTTTTGGTTGGAGGCAAAACCTCCGTCTTAATGACCTTACACTCCCCTGGGCTCTCAGCTCATGACTTATAGATTACACCGGCTGCTTTGACTCAACTGTAAATATAATCTAGTTCATAAACACCGTAGGGATATTATGATGTGTGCTTATTGATGAAATACTGGCACAAAAGGAACGGCTTCAGGCTTGGATGGTGGTGTTTTGATCTAAGGATGGGAAAAAAGAATGATCTGTTTGAGTTGGTGGGCTGTAATAACTATCATGCTGATATATTATGAGGTTAAACCATAATGATGGAAATAACCAGATGGAGCAGATCTAAAAGAAAGAGTCCTACTTTCAGGGAAATGTTGATATGGGTCCATATGTCTCATCGTGCTGAGGTTTTCTGCTTCTTTATTTACTTTTTTCCACCATGTTCAGAGGACTGTAGTTGTCACTTCATCTTTATGTATTCGACGAAGGACAGCAGGGATTATTTTGTGCAGTAAGTTGAGCATTCTGGATGGAAATAGACGGAGGGGTTTATGAAGAACAACTAATGTATTTTATGATTTTCAGAGCTGCTTGTAATCCAGTATTATTTTATTTATTTTGTCTCTGCACAGACTGTATGTAATAAACTAGAATCCTTATTTTAATTATGTAAATAAATGTCAATATGATAAAATACACCCATATGAAGATTTTCTTCAGGAATGTTTTGTTTTTAATATATTTCTCATACTTGGACGGGTGCAATTGTTTAAACTGTGGTGTCTTAACAGATGGTAGATACAGCAGAGGCCATTAACTATTAATAACCAGCATCTTAAAGGGTCAAAAAAACATGTTCAAGGTGGCAAATCTAAATGAAAAATGTTCAGATCTTCTATTATTTATTTATTTTTCTTAAGAAAAATGTATTAATCAGTAGCTGAAGTTTTCAGAAGCTTTACATTTCTATCCCTGGTAATGCACCGTCTAAAGCATTAGTGCCTTCTTTAGTAAACAGGATCAACCTTAAGGTCATGTCCACATGGAGACGAGTTTAGGCTATGGCTAATAAGTTTATTATTTTCAGTTATTATTATTTGGACATTTCATCAACTTTAGAGACCTGATAAAACAAATTAAAAAAATTAACCAAGTTCCAAAAATGAATAAATCTGAAAAACGCCACCATTTCTTTTACGTGTTCATAACCCATGAGCATTTTTCCTGAAGTAATGACATCACTGCCCCAACTTTCCTTTAATCCAGATGATCAAACTAGTGATGGGGTGTTCGGCTCTTTTCAGAGAGCCTTCTCTTTTGCCTCGGCGCCCAAAGAAGAACCGACTCTTTTGGCTCCCGAACGGCTCTTACTTTAGCATCTTTTTTAGCCCCATAATTTACCCTAACTTCTCAAAAACCCATTTATGCTCAGCATTTTTACAAGAAGCCTTATAATTGTGTATTTTGTGTATTTATTCTGATACAAAACCACTTACTTTTGTTTAATATTTCAATTGCACAAATGAACAAAAAACAGCAAACAAATCCACATAACAGAATGGAAATCAAACTCAAGAAAGCAGCATTGATGTCCTCAGTGCAGGCTGGCATTCAGAAAAATAAAATGTCTCATCTTGGATGGGCTGATCTGGTTTCTTCCCTCTGTGAGTAGGGTTTGATGACACAATGACACGACGCACACATGTGAATTTTACATTTTCCATGCGAGTGGGTCTGGTTTTAAGAGGATGAGGCACTGAAAGATGTGAGACAGAGTGTTTTTGACATCTTTACAATGTTTAGGTTTCTGCTGATAGAAATTATTATAGCAGATCTAGTATATATATTAATTCATAACAGTAAATGAGGAGCTTCACTTGAGCTACCTAAAACTTATTTTGTTTAAAATTTCTGTCTTGACTTAAAAATTTCACCTTTTTGTATTTTATTCCACCCCTTTTAGAAATCAAGACATTTTTAAATAAGTCAAATAACCCCCAATAAAGAAAATCTTGCACATCTTAAGCAACTAAGACTCTTAACAGCAGATGCTTTAACAAACTATTTCCCCCTTGACACAAAAGAAACAAGGACACATGTAGACATTAAATATAAATCATTTTATATTATACAAATTGTACAGATGTCATGAACAATAGGAATGTGGACATAGCAAAGATAAAGAATACTTTTTCTTCCTCAATAGCAATGCAAGTGACAACAGCACATGATCAAAGATACTCAACATTCAAGATGGCAACTGAGGTGATTAAAAAAAAACAAAACAAACAAAAAAAAAACTCACATCAGAGACAAAAATCTAAGAATACATTTTCCAGAGGCTGTGAGCAAGCTAAAGTGACAACACACACACACACACACAAAAAGAGGCTGCATCCTATTGTATCATGTTCTGTCATTTCTGCTCGGGCTGTTTCACATCATAGTAGCACACAGGAAATGAACCATTACGCTTTATACAGCATTACCAAGAACGATTGCACCAGCGCCACTACTGAGGCTCAGAGACATTTATGCTGATAAAAGCCAGAGCTGTATATCACTTTTTTATACATGAAAGAGAAGAGGGCTGCAGATGTATATTGAAGTCTAACATTAGTCAAAGGTTTCCTCCTTTTAAAGCACAGAGACGTTAACATGATTCAGCATCGTTTAACTGATGACGCGTCAGATTCTCCTTCACTTTTCTCTCCCTGTCTGTGTTAATATACCAGACTAAATAAAAAAAATAAATAAAAAGAAAATTCCCAATTACCCACGATCTCTGGGGAGGATTCATGTCAGAGGTTAGACTGCAAAGCGACCAATCAGTGCTTATCGGGCAGAGATGGCGCTGCGAAGGCCGCGGCCTCAGATAGAGGACGAGCGGATGCCGAGCCGATTGTTACTGCTGCCAAGGTTGCCATCATCCATGTTTGTGGATGTCCAACTGGAATGTAGTGGGAGTTGAAAAATAGTCGTGTCACTTGAGATCATCTCGTTGTTTAATTTATTTTCCAGAATATGCTTCCACAGGCAAAACGGAATACGACCCGTCTGTTTTCACAGGATGCCAAAGGCTGTATGTCACGGCTTTTAGATTAAAAAAAGACACAAGGGAGAAAGGTAGCAGCCCTGAACTGAACTCATCTCAACAAAACAAATAAGGGTTCAAATTTCAACACAAATGGGAATTTAATTCATTTAATTTGTATGAAACAAGCTGACAAGGGTTCAACTGAGAAATGTCTAAAATATTCCTAGTTATCTGTTCTCATCTGGTTTTAGGTCCAAACAAAATCAAAATTTCTGATTAAAACTCAACCATCTGAAAGCTAAAAGTTATAGAAGTTTTAGAAGAGAAATGTATATGAATTCTACCATAATTTAGAGTTTTCAGTTTGTGCTCATGCAAACGCTTGTGTGTACAGCTGTGGAAAATCCATTATGACTCAAAAATGACTCTTGACCTTGTCTGCCATTAACGATGACCTCATGCTCACAGTTTTGGTCTCCGTGTTAGCGGAGGGCGAAGAGGACAAGGAGCATATGCTTCAGGAGGTCACGCGTGTGGCCACCTCGCAGCTCAAAACTAACAACAGCCCTCAGGAGGTAGCTCAAAGCGTCAGTCAGCAATACATTTTTGCAAGCTTTAGCAGAACAGCAGAGGTAACACAAAGACCACAGTAGAAGTCTCTTGACTCAAAAAACAACATTCACAACAAAGAAAGTGTTCAGAACATGTTAGAAATAAATCTGCAACATAACACCTTCAGATGGACAAACACTTTTCCCCTCTCGCTTTCACCTCCAGTAATTAAAAACAAGAGACATCCTTTAAAACACCGACACAAACTGGAGCGAAACCCTTCCTGTTTGACTCTAACATACATACAACACTTACATCACCAATATGCCTCTAAAAGACACTTTCTAATAGCAGATTGTGGGCCATTTACAGTATAGTAATAAGGCTAAACTGGTCACAGTTTTATATTCTACTCTACACAAAAACATTTGCCACTTTACATTGAAAGAAATCTCAGCGGCGTGTGGATTAATTCCCTAAACGGAGAGCACTTATTCAGCACAATCGATCTCTGTTGTACGTAATTGTAGAGCTTCTTCTCCAGAAAGAAGCATTTCTTTGATGATGCTATAATTTATTCTCATAAAACAAAATATCCAAATTGTGACAAATGATGAAGCAGGACAGCAGGAAGTTTTGCATCTTTCTCATCAACCAAATGGTTCAGTAGTTAGATTTTCTCCAAAAGGTTTTTGAGATTTAAGTCCAGATCTTTTCCTCTAAAAAAGTCATCCTGCTCAGTGCAAAGTATTCCTTATGACATCACTGTTAAATGTGGAGCTTTGACATGAGGTGTTTTGTTGTCAATGCCTTCCCAAGAAGTGACCCCCATTATAAATGCATGATTACTGACAGATCCCCCACTGACAAAATCCATTAGCGAGCCTCAGAGAGCTCACCGTTAACGTCATCATCTTCCTCCCTTTCTACCTTTAAAATAGAAAGCACCACGATGCCACATGGCAGCACATTACGACTCGGCTGTTGTCAGTAAGAGGTGCTTAAAGAGCTGGAGGTAAAATAATGAGGGAAATATCTGTGGGGAGTGGTGGATGCAAACAGTTGTTGCTTTAAATGAACCTATTTATTTCTTTTATTTACCTCTCAAATTCTCTGATGTCTGTCTCTTTCACTACAACCTTTTCTTTGTCTTGGTTTCTCTCTCTCAAGCTTCAGTTATAGGTTTAGTAGATAACAAGGCCATGTTCTCAACACACAGCTCAACATTTTCTCCCCATGGACAAGTTAAAAATGCAACTTTGCCAGGAATAAACCTTTGCCCTTGTATGTAAAGCTGAATGTGTGTGTCTAAATATGAGTTCTGCCCTTGAGGTGCAAACATTCAGCTGAATTTCACATCCTTATCTAACTTGGCTTTTGAACATGGAACATTCTGTATGCAAGGTGAGCTTAGCACACCACACCAAAGAGTGATTATCAGCTCTTTGAAGCACTTGATGGCTTAGAGCTCAACGTAAACAAATACCTCCTCAACCTACTTTGGATTGCCTGTCGCAACAAATGCTTTTTCCCTCGCTTTCTACCTGCGTCCTACTAAAAATTCCCTCTGCATCCCGATTCGGGAAGGAACAGGGAATGGTGGGACGTTTTCTAGGGCTTACCTGCCTCTACATTGTTTGTCAGGGGATTGAGGCGGGCCTGTGTCTTGTCAATGATCTGGAGCCCATATGCCTTGTTTTCTGTTTTACCTGCAAGAACGATTCAGCGCTCATCACCTCCTTGAATTCCTGGACACACCAGGACGTGGCAGAAAAAACTAAAGTTTGGTCACATTGTTGGAATGCTAGTTAGTAAAACACTGAAGGTGATGAGCTGACTGGTGACATCATAACTCGTCAGCTTTACTTTATTTTCTGCGTTGGGGGCTGATGTATGGGATCAAATTATACACATATGTATTCTGAACTGCAATCAACTCTCACAAATGACTGTTGAGGTTAAAGCTGTAAATGAAACATTGCCAACCTCACTCTGACGTAAAAATGGCTACTTTGAATGTTTAGTAATTATTATGAGTTTGAGTGAGAAAGAATTAATTTATGCTATGCACTGTGAGAGATTGACAGCCCCTCTCTTTTACCTTTTTTTACCATGTTAACTACTTGAAACGACATGGCAAATGTTGAAAATGCATTTAAAAATACATGTGAAAAATGCCACATGTGGCGTAGAAAGACACTGTTCTGACTCTGCAGCCTCTACTACAACAGAAATCCCATATTTGCAATGTCTATCTTAAAAATGGATTTTACTTTGATTGATATGTGATTGAGTTTTTACTGTCCAATCAGTTTGAGTAAAAAACAGGCCCAATATTCATACCTGCATCTTTAGATTCCCATCAGGTGTGAGAAATCTGTGTGTTTTACACAGTTTTCTGCTGTGGAATAATATGTGAACCATGACTTATAAGCCCAGAATATATTTTGTTTTTTGAAAATTTGCTGTTGACTCCAACTGACACTGAAGTTTATGTATTGTAAACCATTCAACACAGAAAAGTTACATAAAAATGTAATAAATCTGAGCTTAAAAACCTTGCTAAATGAAATTGAACTTGTCCTCTTAAATGATGAATTTTACTAAAAGGATGTTATTCCTATCAGTAAAACTGTAATTTTTCATGTTCTGATAGAGGGAAAAACAAAAAGCGTTTCAACACGTGTTGGGTCAACAGCACAAATCTGTGTGCAACTAATCAAGATTTTACTTCAAAATTGAGCCATTTTCATTGCAGGCATGACTTGGCCTTTTAAAATTTGCATCATTCTGTACCTCTTCTGCTTTTGGCATCGTTCTCAGTCCTCTGTTAATCAGCATCCAGTGACTCCAGTGACTGCACACAGACCGGCTTGAACCAGCATCTCCTGTGTTGGGATACATTCAGTACTTGTGGTTTTACAGTAGAACTGATGCCTGAAGTTACATGACGTTTTTCCATGGCGACACCGTTACAGGTTTCTGGGGATGGTTGGGGTTTAGAGGATGCTGCAGCGATGGGGAACAAAGCCCCATTAATTTGGATTAGGGATGACTCTGTGAACCAGTTCTTTAGAGGAGGGATTTCAGAGGTAGGGCAGGGGGGGCGGGACAATGACCAGATCTGTTTGCTACTCTTGAGCTTCTTCTGGGCTTTGATTTGTGGCCTGTGGATCTGCCACAGTCCCCTTAGTGATAACCTCCACTTCCACTTCTCTTTTGCTTTTAATCTCCTCACCTTCATCTTTCTCTTCATCTGTCTCTATCCCGTTTTCCATCACACTTTCGCCTTCGAGCTCCTTTTCTTTGGTCTCACTCTGCGCTTCGACAGTAGCAACGGTTTCACTGACTTCCTTGGCGTCACTATTTCCCAAAGGCTCTTCATTTTCTTTTGATCCCTCTCCATCTGGTGTTAATTTTTCTTTTTCTTCTTCCTCAGTGGTATTTTCTGCCTCTTTGTTTTCCATCTCTGCAGCTCCATCTTTCTTTATGACGCTCTCGATGCTGATTTCCATCCCATCGTCAGTCTGTCCTTCGTCCTTAAACTTTGTCTCTCGCTCTTTCTCACTGTCACTTGCTGCTTCTTCCGCTGCTGCATCCACCCTGTCAGCCTCATTCTTGTTGTCTTCCTTCTTGATCTTTTCGCTGTCCTGAAGAATCTTTGGATCTTCGGCATCCTTCTCGGTTTTTGTCTTCTTCTTTTTGTTCTTTGCGGGATCTTTAATGGAGTTCTTGTTGGACTTGTTCCGAGGCTTGAAGATTAATTTCTGAAACATTTACATAAGCATGTTAGTTAAATAATTATTTTGGCTAGAAAGCAGAACACACAGACTTAATTAAGCATGGATCACAGTGGATCTAATATTGCAATGGCCTCATTGATGTTGAGAATGAAATTGGGGCCATTGTGAGGGGAATTATGGGTAGCCTGGAGGCTTTCAGTCTCACTAAAAGAAGACTGAACAAACAAAAATTGAATGTAATATGTCCTCAGCTGCATGAAGAACTTGTACTGCAGGGGTACAGAGGACTGAGATAAACAGCAGAGAAATGGGCAAGAAAATCTTGTTTACGCCAGCAATTCCATGAATCTTTGGGCCAATTAGATTTGCTGTTGTGATGGGAGTTTAAATTCAGGTCACAGAAAGCATCAACATGGATTCATTCTACTTCAGAAAAACGTTAGCTTTGGAGGTTATCACCAGTAGTGAGGGACGCAAGGAAGCATTACCTCCCTTGGTTCCTAAAATAACACATCATGTCTGCTGCAGGTAAGAAAGGTGCTGGTTCACATTTGTTCATGCTGAGTTTGTTGGAAATAAACAAAAGCCAGCTGTGGAGCTGGCAAAAGGTGGCGTTGGTCTTAGATGGTGAGCAGAAAGACTGTCTGGAGATTCTTTAGCAGCTAAAATATGAGGAATTTGAGGTTGTGTACCTTGGATTCCCTCCTCTTTCTGCCTAAGACGGGTCTCTGCAGGAACACAATCTGCTTGGTGGACAGACCTCCATCGCTGAAAAAGAGGGGGGTGGAGAGGGAAGGAAACGGGAGAATTAAATCGTTTTCCATCAAACATCTGCTTTTAATACTCACTTCATTTTAAACTATCTAAAAAATAAAGGGGGATTTTCAACCATTAAACCTGGAAGATTTTGAATAATTTATTGTTGTTTTGTGCCGCTAACCTCCAAGATAAATCCAATGGGGTAAAATCTGGTGATAACACACACTCTCCTTGGCCATCCATCAAGACAGTCAAATGACGGCCCATGCTTCACACTCTTATCTGACAGACTGAGGATAAAGGCTCAGATTTGTTGCCCAACCTCTTCACTGCTGTCATCTGTCAGTGTCATCTCCCCACTTTATCGTTGTTGTGTTTAAAATCTCTCAGGAAACGGAGAGTGTAACTTCTGAGCATCTTCTACAGCTCTTCTTCACTCTCCTTTTTTGTTTTGTTCCCCAAACATAATCCTCCTTCCCCTGCTCTGTGTTCAGAGAGGGATAATCTGCACAAGTACTCACGTTGACAGATTAATCAGGGCAGGAAATGCAGATTTCTTTCTGAGTGGGCTTCCTGTCTTTCACATTTGTTTCTTTTTGCTTGCTCGTCTTTGTTATGCACAGCTGCTTTCTTTGCCAAATGTTCACTTAATAGCTGCCAGCTCAAGTTTTATCTGCTGTGGCGGCCTGATTTGTGATGGGTTTATTGTTTGTTTATGTGTTATTCCCTCTATTTCTGTGTTGCTATTATTAGATGAGGCTGAAAGGGAGATGTATGCTTTAACAAGATGAATGCACAAGAAAAAAAAAAAAACAACAAAGTTGCTGGCTTTCTAAAGCCAAGCTGCCTGCTCAGCCTTACACTTAAGAAAAATCTGTCAGATTTACGATGGATAAAACCCTTCAACAAATCTTCCCCATCTCAACTTTAAATAGACTTGCAGAGGGATTGCAATCTAAACCACCCAAAGCCCACCACAACCTCCGTTTTCCATTACATCCTTCCTTCCAGCATTTATCCATAAGCTATTTTCAAGGCTGTCAAGAATGCTGGACGACTTCCTGGTAAATCAGAGCTGATAACTAACCAGAAAAAAGCCTCAGCCCATTAAATCAGAAAGGAGTGGATGTCTTGGAAAATTACAGGCCTTTACTGAACCTAGTTTTGGCTGCCACTGTCAGCCACTATAATAACATGAAGCTGTGCAGAATGTGGCTTATTTGTGGGGGTGTGTGAATATATCTGTTGATGTTTTTTTTTTTTAGATAAAAGCCTACCACATAAATCTGCTGCACAGGTTTCAAAGAAAATATACCTAAAACATTTTTTTCTGAAATGTTGACAATTTAATTCTCAACCATCCATCGTCTACTGCTTATCTGAGGTCTGGTTGCAGCAGCTTAAACAGGAAAGTCCAGAGACATAGTTTCTCCAGTGTGTCTTGGGTCTACATCAGGGCCACCTCCCAGTAAGATGTGCCCGGGACATTCCACCTGTGAGGCATCCTAACCAGATTCCTGATCCACCTCCTCTGGTCCCTCCTGATGCAGAGCAGCAATGGACCAACTCTGAACCCTGTTACCCAGTGGATGGAAATCATTTAAATGCTTGTATCCACAATTTTGTTCTTTCAGTCGATATCCACAGCTCGTGACCATAGGTGAGGGTGGGAACATCAACTGGTAACTTGAGAATTTTGCCTTTTGCCTCAGGCGATGCAGAGTCCACAGCATTGTACTGATCCTGTATGATGACTAAGAGGGCAGAGCTGGACCACAGATTCATGAACAGGTGGTAGACTATTCGTTGGAACCTTCTCTCCATGATCCATAAATAGACCTCACCAGGGAGGCTGAGGAGTATCAGCCCCCTGTAACTGGAACACATCCTCTTTCTTCAACCACCCTGGTCTGCAAGTCCAGGGTAACTGTCCATGAGATGCTGCAGATGCGTGTTAACCAGGACAGCCTGGATATTAGCCCCACAATATCCAGAGCCTTAAAGAAACTCTGGACGGATATCATTCAACCCCCGGGCCCCCACCCTTGCACCCCATTGTTTCTGATATGTTGATTCCAATTTGAAACCCAACAAATTTATATACTTGCTGCAGCTTGAATAAGAACGTTGTCTGAACCGCTCTTTTTTCTTTGTTTATAGTTCCAGAGTTAATGCAGAGAAATTCACATTTACTGTTGTTAATGGCTCTAAAATGTAATTACCATCTACATTAATTGAATGCGGTGAACATGAACATGCGCCTGCTCTGAGACAACTACAAGAATTAATGTTGTGTGGAGAAGCCGCTGAACACCCGTTTGCATTAATTTCAGACGCCACTGAGATGGCTGACACTTATCTGACCCCTCCAGATGAAGTGCAGCCTGGAAACCCTCTCAACTACTGTACAAACAGCAAGCATTTGCAAATTTCTAGTTTAAAAAATGAAGTGGCCACAAAAACAAGTGTAAGGATTGATGCTAATCTGAAATGGATCATCAACAATTATTTTGGTGTGTTAAATGTTTTGGAGATGCAGAGAAAAAGGAGCTCCTTCTTGTTCTGTATCTAGGCTGACTCTGATTAATTAGCCATGTTGTGCTGTTGTGTTCTGGCATTTTGAAAGAGGGTAGAGAAGAGAGGGGGTGCAGGAAAAAACAAAAGATGAAAATAGGGAGGTAATTAATCAGTTATGCCTCCAAAGAGCAGCAAACATGACCGATTGAGGTGGGGGCAGAACAAACAATCTCTCTGTTTGCTAATGGAAACACTGCACATGTTGAAGCATACATCAAAGTTTTGTTAGCGAGGACGACTGATCTTAAAACAGAGCCTCATGCTAGCATTCGCATTAAGAGTTACAACCACTCTGGCTGAAAAGAAATCCCCATTTTTGTTTTGACCTGAAGTTGGCATGAAAATGCTCTTTAAAGTTTTCTTGAAGTATAGATGAGGGGTTAAAGGTCGGAAGGTGACAAATGAAAACACGTTTGGTGTGCAGTCTATTGCACATGCTCAGCAGGGTTTCCTCTACTTTTACACCATTTTAAAGGATTATTGTTAATACTGTTTTCACTTTTCTACTTGATAGAAGAGACTGACAAACAAGAAACCACCATGGTTTAAAAGTTAAAGGAGAAAGGTAAAAAATACATACATGTTAGACCCAGAGGAGTTAAAAATCATTCAGTTGTCCTCTAATAACTTTAATTGGACACACAAGAAATTCAAGAAGTTCATTGTGAGTCATTTAATTTTCTTTTTCATTATCATTCCTTTAAATGAAAAATGCAAGATGTTTTATGATCAGTTTAAATTTGATGAATGAAACTGAAATTCTGATCTGCTGTTTCTGTTGCTATAAGCCACAGTTTAGCCGAGGCTGACAAGCATCTTTTTTTTTTTAAAATCCCTATTTAAGCATTAATTAGATTATTTTTAAGTGTTGCAACTAATGTTTTAAGAGGCATTTAATTGTTGGTCGAGTGTTAAGTTGATATATTAAATTTAAATCGTAAATAAAAATGCAACCAGAACTAAGACATCATTTTGTTTTTCTTAAAAACATGAAAATAGCCCGATACAGCAGAGAAGTACTTATGTGGGATAAATTGTGCACAGGACAGTAAATCATCAAGTTGTTGAAGAAGAGAGAGAGAGTTTTGATGTGAAGCTCTTCAGTCTGTCTGAGAACATGGGAGGCCGTTTTGACTGTGAGCAAATGTACACTCATATAGCGGCTGGGAGTGATGAGTCAGCATCAGCTTACTGAGGAACTGTAACATTTCTGTTAAAAGATTTTCCAGCAAAGTCAGAGCTGCTGCCTGTAGAAGCATGCAGCTGCAGCAGCTCTGCTGCTCAAAGCCCACCTCAGATTTAGGCTCATCTTTGTGAAAAAAAAATGCCCTCCTTCGAAAATAACTTTTGCATATTATATGTGGAGCTTTAAAGGAAATGCTGTAGAATATGAATAAGCTGATATTAACTTTAGCTTTTAAGTGAGTCTCATTTTCAGTTAACTTTTCTTGTAGTTCTTTCTGAATTACTTAATTATGTCTTTTCAAAGATGTGCTACTTATATTCTTAAGAAATCTGGAGATTAATATTCATTCATATTTCATGATCTGGTTTAATCCTCACCACTGAAAAAAAGAAATACATTGATAATAACCCCATGAGAGTTATACAGCAGTCCTTTAAACAGGCACCCTTGCATAATGAGGTATATTTTTCTTGCCATCTGAGGACTTGATGCATTTTTGGCCCTTTGCTGTTTTGGACTCTCAACTCAAAGAGGCATGCATATCTGAACATGTTTGTGGACTGACAATTTTTTGCAGGACACATATCAAACCCTTCTAAAGCAGTAAAAAATGTCACCAGCACATCTAGTTGCTGTTCTTGCAGTTTCTCTTGCTGCCAACAGAGGTCGTAAGAAGTCAAACATTACTCATTGACCCTTTTCATAGATGAGTGATCACCTGTTTCTTTTGAGTACAGGAGTTGGCAACACGCAGGTGAGTCTCCATCCATATGCGGCCAGGGACTGAAGCAGGGGAACATAATCAGTCTTCACCTGCAAACCCTGCAGAGAAAAACAAGATGCGGGTTACAACCTGCAGCCCAAACGACGGTAAACCTTAACATAATCCTCATCCTTCTCCCCCTAAACCCCAAACACACAGAGCAATAGATTAAATGAATGCACATTATGTTGTAGTTTGTATTAATTACTGCAAATAGAAAAAAAAAATTGAGGCAACAGTCAAATTCTGGAAGCATTGCCAACAAACCTTTGTTTAAAAAATACATACTGTCCCTCTAAGATATGATGGCTTTGATATATTAAATGTGTGCTGTCTGTGTTTACAAAGCAATGTACACAGAAAAGGGGGGAAAAAAAAACAAAAAAACCCGGGACATAAATCAACTGCTACAGAAACTCCCTAGCTGCCACGAGTCAACACGGCAGCCATCTTTATTCATGACAAGCGTTTGTCAGCACAATAAGTCCTTCAGCAAACACACTGCTTGTGTGAAACTTCTCACTTTGTGGTAAACTTATTTTATGGTGTTTGCGTGATTAAAAGACAGTTAAATGAGCCATAGTTGTATTGCTTCAGTGATAGATTCAAATCAAGTGCAATCGTGTTAATGGTTACTTTGACTTTTATCTGAAGAACAGATTACTGGAGGGGATTTTAGAACACACACCCATTCTGTTCAGAGGAAGTGTGTGTGGTTTGCTATCGTGCACTGGTGTTCGTCTGTTAAAACTGAGAAACCACAACGCGTGTTAGTCAGGTTTCTAGACCCACACAGAGGCACAGCTGCCAATAACTGCACACATCTCTTGGGTTTGTAAAGTTATTGGAGATGGAAATTTAACATCATTTGACATTTTATTAATTCCCTGAAAGAAATGATCATTTTGAAAACACAGTAAAACGCAAAGAAGAGCTGCAGTTATCATCTGTGTGAGAATATCTTCACAAGGCATCACGCCTACGCAGGCTACGTTAAAGTTCGATAATTAAGCACCAGCCGAAGTTTCCACATGACTGTGCTGCACATTGTTTGCGTACCCCTGAAGGAACCACCTTAAATTAAAGAAAGCCTGTTGGTAACAGGTTAGTGATGGACGTACAGAGCTCTGTTTGCTGCAACTTTACAAAAACAGGATGCTTTTTAGGTGATAATGTGGATGATGGTGAAACTTTGACCTATGGAGTCTCGGATGAGCCATAAAAAATTAAAGGATATATTATAAAATGTTTTTTCTGTTAATGTCTAATTGCTTTGCTTGATAGATTTATGTCAGTGCTGCTCTGCTCATCGCTCTGAATGAACTGATCCAGGTTACTTCATAAAGACCTTGTGCATGACCAGAAGCTAAAACCACAAATTGCCTTTAAGTTAGGAACGTAGGGAGACATTAGAAACAGTGTGCAGATCGATACTAAAATACTGAAACCTTTTGATACCAGATATTTATGCTCTAGAATCTATTCTCTTTTAAATATCTACATATTAGTAACTAAATGTCTAGTGTATCACTAACAAGAAAATTAACCATGCTATCAGGATCTTGACTAAATAACTCACTCAGTTACTCAGTGCAAAGGTGGGCAATACCAACATTTTTCCTTATAATATGATACCATTATTTTATGGTATTTTTCATCGATATCTGCACCAGTACTGATACCTTTGGTCCCTTAAAGGATAATCACATAGTTGTACAGTGTGCATTAATATATTTAATACAAAGGCAACATTAAATATAAATCAAGCTCATGCATATAAATACTGGAAAGAAATAATTTTTAAATAAGGATAAAATACATCAATGAGTAAATTAAAGAAAAACAGAAGAAAATAATTATTTTTCATACAATAAAAAAATATGAGACGACAAATTTATATAAATTAATCCAATTTCTTAAATTGAAGGAACCATAGTGTCTGCATTAAACCAGTAAAAACACAAAACATCAATAACACTATCATCATCATCATCATCATGCAATCTGATTGGCTACCATAATCATGTGACATGGACAGAATACACCTGGGTTGTTTTTTCATATGTAATTTTATTACCTAAAAATCTCAAAAGTGAAAACAAATGGCACGTTTTCTAATCAAATAGTTTGACTGGCAGACATTGAAGTACTGATTCCAGAGTATGGACACACCCTTCTCTAGCTCACTGCAGTCTTACTGGCTTTACTGGAGAAAAGAACCAGTACTACTATGGGACTGCGGATGGAAATTTGCTTCTTTTTTTATATTTATTTAATTACCACTGCTCAGCTAAAACAACCTATTTCTACAAATTCATACAAATCCACTTCCTAGCAGTGCTAACATCATTATAAGAACTACTACAGCTATGCAACAACTTGTTTAAACTAATGAGAAGGAGTGTGAGACTGGAGGCAGTGCTACAAGTGAAAAACTGTTGTTTACTAGAAAGATGGAGCACACACAAACAGTCCAAACACCGTCGCATATCAAGTTCTGGGCTGCAAAGAGCTAATCGTTAGGCGACTACACATGGCTCCAGACCTCATTTACACGAGTATTACTCTCTGAGTTCCTACAAGGAGAGGCATCTTCATTTTTCCGTGTTTTATGTTGTACCCACTCTCAGAAATGGCCTCTCTTTCAAAGCCTGCCCAGACAGTAAATTGAGAAATAATTTTTCTGTAATGGCTTGGTGTTCTTTGGATAGGGTGAGAGTTAATCACAGTCCCTGGAGTGTGGCCCTTCTGCTATCCCTGACTTATTATGCAGAGTCACCTCGCTGCATCAGCACTTCAGTGCTGAACTGCAAGCTGAAAATAATACAGTAATCACATTGCCATCTTTGCTGTCGGTGTTATCTGAGTTTGACTATGAAGAAGGGCCACACAGCGAGAGGATGGAGGAGCTCAGCCCAAGCTACCTAAAATGATGTTTTCCTGAGACTGGGACCTCATACAGAAACATGAGGTCCTTGTTCCAGCTTCCTTATTCCAGGCCAACTTATCAGAACTGAAACAGCCTGTCACTCTTTTTATATTTGATCCTGCTCCTACACTAAACTACTTCCCTTGCCTTGTTCTTATAACAATGTGTTCTGCAGAGTTTGGAAAGAAAAAAGTATGTTTTGAGGCCTACAGCAGAGGAAGGTCAAACTGGGGTTCAAAATGCACACTGTGAGCCAGGACAACAAAAACAAAACCCCCTCCATCTCCTTCTGCAAGACAGTCATAACAAACTGTAATTCTGTTTTTCAGCGGCTCTGAATGTGGCTGTGTTTCTGCAGACCATCGGGGTCAACAGGTCTGCAGACAGAGACAGAGTCCAGTAATGATGAAGCAAACAGCTTTAAAACAGGACAATTCAGGTAGTGATCTGAGTAGCGTTGTCATGGCAACAGAGGATTCTGCATCTGCTTTTTAAGGTACAGCAATACGCTTTAAATAAGCGTTATCATGAATGGACATGATCATCTCACAGCAAGATTAATTTCATTCCTGTTATGAAGCTTTCAGTCATAGCAAGTGATACAAATATCTCCAGCTGCACAGGATATTGTTTGATTACTTTTTTTTTTTTATTTATTTTTTCATTAGTTGTTTTTTCTTCTTTGTGCCTCCAGTCTTTAGCTTTTACAAGTCAGGAATAAGTTATTTACAGTGAGGTAGGAGGAAGGGTTTGCTGCCGCTCGTGCACCTTATGAAGAAAAACAAAAACAAAACAAAAAAATAAATAAAGGTTTGATGGTTTTAGCTAAAGGCTTCTCTGAGATCAGACAAGGCTCCAGCTTTAAGGCAGCAGTCTTAATTATTCTATCTTATAAAATAAAAAGGCCAAGAGCAAAATTCTGACAGAGGAATCTGTCGGGGTGGATAAAACAGGTTCTTTTTTACTTATTTCCTTTCCTAGGTTGTAATGATTCTTCAGCTACACTCATACAAAAAAAGTTTGAGTTTCATGTTGCTTTTAATTTGATTCAGCTTTTCCCCTGAGCAGACTTATTTATATAAACTATGAGTACACTTCTCTGGTTCATTGTGTCTTCATCTTCTCTGTGTCTCTGTGAAACAGCTGCCAAAGGACCCATAGAATGGTTGGTTTAACTGATGCATCTTCCACTCTCACTGATGTCACTCAGTGAACCATAAATCACACGTTTAGCACAGATTAAAATGTAATGTGTGATCACTATGCTCAATATTATTAGATATAACTTAAAGATCACTGCATACACTGCAGAGGGTTGACATAACTTCATTTTTTTATTCAGATAAATCTGGTTTGGTCCACTTGATTTCTGTCTTAATTTATTAGGATGTTAAATTTATTAAGAGCTCATTTCAGATGCAAGAGGTTGTTCAGATCTACATTACAAAAACAGCATCTGAAATATGCATTTTTCTCCTGTATTACACACAAATGAGGGTTTAAATATGGAGCCGAAAAATAGAAAAAAGCTAATAATTTGTCAGAAATTAAGCTCTAAAGCATTTATCACACATCCTCTAGAATAAAAAGACAAACATGCGTTTGTCACTGTTGCCCTGAGCAACGTGGGACAGGAAGACAGAGCTGGAGCTGATGCAGCTTTTACATTCAATCCTTTAATACCTTAAGTCATTTACAATTACATAAAATAAACACACACACACAAAACAATAAATTAATAATTAAACAAAGGTCAGAGGGGGTTCGTTGTAAATTTGCAACAACATGCATCTAAGACCAAAAAAAAAAAAAAAAAAAATCTTAATCTAACTGAAATCACAGATGTCAAACTCTGGTCCTCAAGGGCTGCTATTCTGCAGGTTTTCTTTGTTTCCCTGCTCCAACACACTTGACTGAAATGAATGGCTCATTGTGAAGAAGTTGATAATAAGCTGTTGGATCCATTTGATTTGAATCATGTGTTGGATCAGAAAAACGACAAAAACCTTCAGGATGGCCCTCGAGGACCAGAGTTTGACACCTCTGCGTTAAATCAATGATTCCTGCCACAATGCTCATAAAGCTCCTGTAAAAAGTTATGCAAATACCTCCCAAACTACACAGCCTGAACTCAACCAGTGGAAAAATTAAATTAACCAAGTCTAGACTTTTAGAGTTCAGGCTGATTCCATGTAAAAGTACAGTTTTATTAATAATCACAGATTTTCTGGTAAAATCAAAGAACTTTTTTTTTTTTTACTTTTTGTCTTTTACTGACTATTTTTTCTGAGTGGCAGTGAGATGATTAATGGAAAGTGAAAGGGGTATTTGTCAAACCAAATCTGGAATTTCTTTAGCAAGTTTATCCCTGCTTAACCAATTGGGTCTTCAAATATTTATTCAAATTCATTTATTTATGTGTAATAAAGCAATAATTTTGGAATTGAGTAATTGAATCTGCAAGTAAACATATTTATATTTAATAAGCAGAGCAGCAATTAAAAACCAACAAATTGTCTTTTCATTGCATGAACAAGTAATGCTGTTAGCTGCATCTAACTTTATTTACTTTTTAAGTGCCTTATATAAACTGGGCTCTATAAGCCAAAGCCCATCCTTCCGACCTGCAGCTCCAACACCATCGACATGCTGTCTGACAGAAAGGACGCAATCTCTCACCAGCAGGAAGAGTGCAAATTGCTCTCCTTCTATGTAGGTCAGCTTTTCTCTCACCTCACTCAGAGAGAATAGAGATATCATGAACTGGGGATTTACGGTGATGATCGTCTCGCTGCACAATGTGCACACACACAGGCCTCAACATTCACACTGAACACAAAAACAAATCATACCAAGTCAAATTATTGTGCTTTTGACATAAATAATTAGAAATGTGCATGTTTTTCTTCTCATGCTAACAAAGTGAAGCTAATCTATTAAACCTGGTGGACTCAAGTGGATCAGTCCGATAGGGATAACTTAAACATGTTTGCATGTGTGTGTGTCTGAAGCATCTTTGTCTGTGTCTTAATGCCATTTCTTCAAAGATTCTTTCGCTGCCACACTGATGCTGTGATGTGGGACCCTAATCCCATTTTAGACTTAATTTAGTTTGTGGAGTCTGTGAAGCGCTGTTCTTCAAAGCCAAAGATGCAAGTGAATCCTTGGAATGAGTGACAACAATGTTGGCAGTGTTAAGCTCCTTTCACTTGCTTTGACTTTGGACTGCCATTCCTTTAAATGTGAACTTCACTAATGTTAACTGTGAGGAGGGTGTGTCTCTGCAGGAAAAGACGTTTTCTCTAAAGTCGCCCAGCAGATTTTCTGGTTTGTCTTTAGGGTTCAGTGAGCGAGGAAGCCAGCAATGCCAGCAAACTGCAGGGTTTTAAAGTGGTGAAGAGGAAATGTCATATACTGATAATCATGCTATATCTTCAGAAGGAATATTAACAGCAAACAAAAACGGTTTATAAGTTAACATCCTAACTGTTTACAGTTTACACAAATATCAAACCATGGGAAAATAATATTTTCATGACCTAGCTGCTATAATCATACTCATAAATAAAACATTTCTTGTGGAAAACAAGAAGCTCTTATAATTTTTCTTGGTAGTCTGTAACCGTGGTGCAGAATTAATCATTTTCTGAATGCGGTTATACGTTAAAGAAATTATTCTCTGCTGAACCTAGTTAATATAACAAATAGCCATGTCACACTTATTACTCAGGTTTGGGGTATTTTTAAGGTTAGCAGCAACAGAAAAGTAAAAATGAATGAAGCAATAAGAAGAGTTAAATTAATTAAACTAAATAAATAAAGTAAATGAATACATTTTTGCCCTGAGCCCCCCGTGCATGTGGTGTGATTTCCATTCTACGGGTCGAGGTTTTATAGATTTGCTGCATGTCGTCATTCTGAAAAGAAATTAAAAAGACTTTTCTTAGTGCTGCTCAGATTCATTTAGCATTATTGAACTGAACTTGTACCACAAAATCACAAAGGACATAAAGCCACGATTATGTGCATCGCTGCCTGTCGTGTGCTTCTGTGAGGATTCAGGTTAAGGATAATCCTGTATGGACAGATGCTGTAGTATTGATTTTGGTCTTCTACAACAATGATA
Organism: Melanotaenia parkinsoni; assembly: GCA_036919975.1. Lineage (NCBI taxonomy): Eukaryota > Metazoa > Chordata > Actinopteri > Atheriniformes > Melanotaeniidae > Melanotaenia > Melanotaenia parkinsoni. The sequence continues at coordinate 4,433,567 of JBAFTA010000007.1, forward strand.
TTTCTCTGGAAGGACACGCCGCTGTACTGACGTTAATTTACCAGCCATGGCTCAAGTGGTTGTTTTCAAATTGGCAGACTGGAGGTCCAATCTTCAGACCCCCTTTGTGGAGCTGAGCAAGCTGCTGCCCCCCCACCCAATTACAATACTAAAAGAAAAGAAAAAAAAAAAAGAAGAAAATGGGATGGAAGGTTCAGCAATACAGAAAAAGAGAGTTAGTTCAAACAATTTGAGGGTATAAAGAAAATTAATTAACTAATAGAAAAGACTAATGATCACTTCTGTCTATACAACGTAACCTGTTTAGCTTCAGCAAGTATAACAACTAAAGTAGTTTAGGGAAACAGGTTTTCATCAAATTTCTACCAAACTCAACTGATCTGGCTTATAGTGAAGGCAAACTAGGAAACAGGCTATAAAAACCAAAACTGGACCACTGAGCATTTAACGAGTTGCCAGCATGCTCAAAAGAGTTTGATTTAGTCTTCTTCAATATATTCCCCTTTTCTTCTTTCTGACAAAGTTCAGGTAGAAGATGTTTGTTTTTACCTTGACATGTTCCTGAGGACGACTGCAGACGCCAGTCAAAACATGTCAAGGTAAAAACAAACATCTTTTACCTTAACTTTGAAAGTGAATATATTTTGTCAGTATGGTTTAAAAAACATTTTAAAGTGAATTGATGTCACAGAAATATGTGAATTGGTTGCAACATCTTTGACAAGCCATCACAGTGGGGGTAGGTAGATTGTGGAAATTACAGGTCTGCACCATCGAAACGACTCTAAAAAGAAATTAAGGGGTTCTGTATTGATGGGTATACAAATTCTCAGACATGGTGGACACAAGTATTCATCCTGGCAGACAGATTTCTTCTATTAACTGAGAAACTATGTAGAGAATTTATTTTTTCTTGTACCAAATGAAGAATTTTAGGACCTCTTTTCACCGTTTAATGATAGGAGAACAACCTTGTTTGTTTAATTAATTTGCTTCATTAAACAAACTTTTACATACGTGTTGTAAGATTTCAGTCTTAGTTTTAACTGATTCACGTCTCTGTGTTTTTTACGATTCAGTGATGGTCGGGGTACAAGAACGAAGTGATGATGAAATCATAAAACCCCAACACAAAGTAAAAATGAGAAAAAGGCACACACTTTTATTTTTCTCATTCTAACATGGTGCTCTTTCAGAATCTGCAATCACTGACATTTTCTACTTATATTCCTTTAGATAAATCAAATATTTGAGAGATTTTTCTGTGCTGGCTTCAATGGCACTTTTTTTTAAAAGTGAGTAACCATGCCAACGGTTGAAGTTTTTGTATCCGTGAGTTGCTGATTGAACTTTTAAAAGCCTAACTTAGTGAAATCTCAAAGTGCAGAAGATTTCATGAGGAGACACCACAGATAAAGAGGAGAGGAATGGATAGCAAGGAGGAGGAAGTTCAAACCATTTATTCCACCTTGCTCAGGGCTACTTAATTTGGCCCTATGAGGGCAGCAGTCCTGCAGGTCCTCATTGTGTCCCTGCTTCAACACACCTGACTCAGTTCAAATGGATCCAACAGCGTATGAAGTTCTGCATAATGACTCTGTAATTTTAGTCAGGTGTGTTGGAGCAGGGACACACTGAAAACCTGCAGTACTGCAGCCCTCTGATCTAGTATCATGAAGAACATGAGATCACTAGAAAATAAGGGCTCATATACACCAAGCATTGATAAATGTCCTTTCACGCAGTTTTGGAACATATTCAGACCTAAAACAGAGCAGTAAGAGGACAGGGGGATAGATTTAACCCTGGACATGCTTCTTTACATTGGTGTCTGCAGCTTAGTTGTTGCTTAGCTACAAAAACAGTCTTCTAAAACGTGACTTCTTTTAGCTTCCAACTTTCCAAAAGTTGTTTAATTGATTTAATTTTTCACTTTATACTGCATTGCTTCTCTTTGAGGAATATTAAAATTTTATTCAATTGAATTTCATTGATATATTCATTCATTTTCTACACTGCTTAGTCAAATTCAGGGTCGTGGGGAAGCTGGAGTCTATCCCAGCAATTAGCAGACGAGCGGCAGGTACACCCTGGATAGATCACCAGTCCATCGCAAACAGTGGGATTTTTAATTTAGTTACCTAATAGCCAGCTGTCATTGTAGACTAAGATACACCTTTTAATTTATGTAAAAGGCTGTCAGTGTAAATAACACTCTGTTCCCTGCAGCACCTCCTTCTAACAGCAACTGTCACAGGCGTTTCAAATAAAGGTTTTAAGGCAAGCTTTCATTGGGTGATAAATAATGATAGTTTATCTTGGTCTCATGAATAACATGGCAATGACACAGCAAGATGTGTCCAATTACTTTGCATTTTTAACTTTAACCCGACCACTGACCTGTCATTTTAACAGCATAAATAGATGCACAGAAACAGTTAAAATGCATTTGCAGTGACACCTAAGATAAGATAAGGTGTGCTATTTACATGCACTTGCTTGATGAAAAACCTGTTGGAAATCACATCGCATGATGCATGTAAATTCTCTCTCGTACATTTTAAAAGAGGAGCCCCCACTAAAATAAATGCACCATTGGCAGCTGTAAAAGTCACTTTAACCCATCAGTCAGGCATTAACTTATTGTTTAACCAAAGGTCTGAAAAGAGTTTCTTCATGTGCAAAACTGGTCTAAAATTTTCCTCTTCACACCATGTTAGTGAATCATTTCTAACCTTCACATGCTAAACTGTTTTAGGCTCATATGATGCTAACATAATATAAATTTTTTACCTAGATGGGATTAGAGTTAGATCACTGAATACAGTAAAAATATTCTATATGTATTCATACACTTAATCTGTGAAGTATTTGTATAATCTTAGGAGCTTTTTGCAGGTTGCACTACATGGTTTTGCCATAATGGAGCCACTACTGGATCTGGCAGAGCTGGAGTGGATAATGGTGCTTTTAAAAAAAAAATATATATATAAAAAAGGATGAAAGAGAAGCTGCTCAGTTTTTTAAAAACAGTCTCCTCTTGCACATCAGTTATAACAGACCTGAAGCTCAGTTCATCTTTTCACAAAATATATAAAAACCAAACAGAAGAACAAGAATTCAGAGAACTTTAAACAAGACTTTCCTGTTAATGGACTTCATCCATCTTAATAAACAGATTTTCCGCAGCAGGCGATGGTGAGCAGACATTGTGGGACCAACCCGGGCTGCAGCCTGACAGTGAATATGTTTTGTTTGGTTATTGCTCCTGTGAAGCGAAGTGATGGGAAAGAGGGCTCTGAGTACATTAGTGTCAAGGCAGCTCCTGTATTCCTGTATTGATTTTCCCACAGGACACAAGAGATGAGAACCCGGTCCTAATTGGAGTTTCATAGCAGAGACTCTTGATGGGTTATTCATTTTCAGACACTTCATTTATACTCTGTGGTTCTTATTCAGGTCATTTTTCCTCAAGAAGAGATGTTCAGGCAGGTGCTGTATCTGGTGATGCTTTTGGCGTATGTGCTCAGAATCTATGTTATTTTAACCTGAGAAACGTCTGCGTGAGATCTTTAGAACTGATGCCATATTTCATACACAATGCAGCCTTCTAGATGCTGAACCTGTAATATTCCCTGATGTGTGTTGTTTCTGTGTGGCCATTTATTATTATGCATTCATCATAGTTAGTATATTAGTTTCACATTTACTGTATTACTTGTGTTCACAATTTTTTTTTTTAACATTTTTTTTTTAACTTATACTCATTTGCACGACTTTTGCAGACTCACACAACCCCAGCAAACAAAGTGGCGATCAAACAAAGATGGCTAGTGCTGTGCAAACAATATGGAAGAAATGGTCTTTTTAAAGTTTAAACACTAGTTCCAACACTAAAAACCTTAAAAAAAGCTAGGCTTCATGATGGCATATGTTAACCTAGCAAAGATTTAAGTTTTAAAGACCCACTCCGTAACTGTCTGTCTTCAAAACGTTGCATTCAAGACTGGTTTGATGGCACAGTGACGTCTGTTATGTACATTTCTTAAGCCCTCTCTGCCCAGCAGCGTCCACAGCTGAGAAACCGCACTATTCCACTTTTTTTATCTGGGATGCTGCGTGATGTTGCAGCTGAGTTTTGCTTTGCGCATGCATCACACGCTAGCAAGCATGTGTAAACAAACTGGACGTTTTGAATGTACACCATGCCTGATTCAGCAAAGAAACATTAGAAGAAGAGATAACAGAGTAAAGGGAGAAAATAGAAGAGAGCCAAAGACAGAACAAGAGCTAAAACAAGAGTCAACATAAGATTTTTTTTATGTCTGAGGAGCTCACAGTAGGATGCAAGATGGACGGTGAATTAGCTATCAATAGGGGGAATGTCACTAAGAAAATGGCAAAAGTTAAGTAAAGCGTCTTTAAACTAGAGAAATATCCATGAGTTCAGTTTTCTAAAAGGTTCTTTAGATGGGCTTCTTCATGGACAAGCAGATGAAAAAACGAAAAAAACTTGGAAGTCTATAACGTCTTCATATGTGGATGACTTAAAAGCAGTTGGGATTAAGAGCCTTCATGATGAATCCTGCATTTTTTTCTGCTTCTTAATGCAATATGTTTCTAATTATGATGTTTGGCATCAAGTCGGTGGTATATTGACACCTTTGGACAATGGACATGAAAAAGGGATTTAAAAAAGTGGAAACTCAGTCTGACTCTGAGTCATCTCTACAAAGTTTGATTAGTCAGTTACATTTTAGTATGTTAGGTTTTTGTCTGCTGCAGATGTTTACGTGTTTTGAGTTCAGTTTGCACAAAGTTAAACAGGCTTGGTTAAGCTCTGATGTCTTTCTCCAAAATAAACCTTTTCTAAAGTACTTGTGCGGGTCACTTACTGAGCGTTTCACCACGGTTCCTCTCTGACTGGGTTGTGGACGTTTGTTGAGAGGCAAGCGCATGATAGAGCCGCCTGTGCTGTGCTGAGCATTTGTGTTGTTTTTGTGCAAAATGTGTCCAGTGGTTCTGAACATACAGATGCAGGCATGAAAAAGTTCCCCTTTCTGCCGACTTTAAGCCGGCTCTAAGGCAAACACCAGCCACTTATAA
>JBAFTA010000007.1:4444723-4455842 GCA_036919975.1 Melanotaenia parkinsoni
AGTTTCACACTTACGGGTCTCCTACACATGCGGGGGGACCAGTATGACTGTTCCAAAACCATTAAAAAGTGAATTTTACATAATATGGGACCTTTAAGGCATTTAACCCTCCTGTTATGTTCATTTATCAGGAACAGCAATGATGTTCCCGGGTCAATTTGACCCAGTGCATGTTTAATTATCCAAAAGATGTCCGAAACCAAAAGAATCCAAACAAGCATTGTTAATATTGCATTATTAACTCCATTACTAATTATTCTATCAATATTTAGTGCAATGGTGTTCCTTGCCTCTCACAGGTAATGGTTCAATTAGGATTCACTTTTTTTACATAAAAAAAAAAAAAAAATACACGTTCAAACTAAATGTGTTTTGTCCAGCTCCCTTCGCTTCTCCCCAAAAACATGCCTCCCTTCCAGATTAGTCATTTCCAGAATGTCCCAATCTGTCACACGAGTCACTGCCATCCTAGTGGGCCCTGGCACTGTCTTTATTATGTTTTCTGCAGACAGTGTTGCCTGACATATATTTGGGGATGAAGACCACTGTATTTTATCATTTTTGACATGAATGTTTTACTTGGAGGAATAGGAATATCAATTCCCTCATCTGGTTCAAATTCAGAATCATTAGAATCAGAATTTAGCTCAAGATAGTCTTCATCTTCAGACACATCCTCCTCTATTTCACTGTCATGATCAAAGATGACTTCCATAGCCTCCTGGACTTTCATCTTTTTGCTTCTGCTGCTCATTTTGTAAAGGTCTGCCTGACAGAGTGTAACCTCTGTTTTACAACGGGTGTGTGTGTGCGGCCTGTTACATTACGGTCTCCACTGCTATTCGCCATTTTAGTCAATGGTTTGGTTTCCACTGGGTGCGTCGCAGCACGTATCAGATGCGTCCCAGAAGATCATCGCTAAATTTATGCCCTAAGTCTATTTTGGATGCTTCACGCATCCAGAATACGTCAATTCTGCAGTTCAGATAGGGGCAGACAGGAAATCAGACACAGGAGCAATGTAAAAGCTTCCGATATTTTTCAAAATAAAAGCCCCATGCTGATTTGCCCTGCTGAACCATGAAAACATAACTTCCATGCAGAGATTCCTTTATATAATTTGCCCCTGCCCTGTTGAGTGTCCACTGAATGTGGGTGGAGTTTTGCCGGAAGATCATAAATAGTTACCGTCAAAAGTCATAACACCTGCATCTCTCTCTCTCTCTCTCTCTCTCTCTCTCTCTGTGCGTGTGTGTGTGTGAGATTGGGGTGAAATATGTCTCACAGTTGCAAAGAAAGAAATAGTCTGACATTTCTGACACCCTTTTATCCCCAGTTTGACTTCTGGGTCAAAGTGACCCGAACAGTATCTATGTGATATAAACATGCAGGGGTGCTGCAAATATGTGAGATGAACCTTTTTAATTTTATATGTTGATTAAACAAATTAAGGCAAGCAGAAGTTTCATACTAAAAAAATAATTTTAACTATTTTTCCTAGATCTTCAAACTTTAAAACGGGTCCATTTGCCCCATAACATAACAGGAGAGTTAAGGCCCATTTATGCTCCCTTACATACATAAATAGGGATGTCCGTTTCAAACCTTGTCATAAGTCGCAGTCCTCATGCTTCCATGCATCTTTTAGGTTGCCATGGTTGTTAAGTCAATTTATGCACTAGTGAACAGTGTTGTTTCTTTTGCTGGTTGCATGTCAGTTATTTTGCTTAGCACCGCCCTACAATTTCCAGGGGTATTGCTTTGTTTTTTATTTAAACATTTATTCTATTTATTTGTGGGATGAGCAGCAAAGTTGAGTGTGTGGCTTACATACATGAAAAATAAGCCAAATATTTTCTGTCGGTGCAAAACAGCTTATTCTGCATTGGACTCTTGCTTGGTGTTGCTTTTTGTATTGGATGATTGAATTCTGAAGATATATATTGGCATTTTAAAGATTTATTTATCAGCAGCGATGTGGAAGAACCACAAGCAGACTTGCTAAATAATAAATACTTGGAACATTTTAATAAAAAACTAACAACTAATAAGTGAATAAGGCTTTAGAAGACCATATTATATATCTATCAGTGATCTAAGTTCACACAAAAATTCATTGTAATATCTGTCAAGATCACTGTTTTTCTCTCAAAAAGGAATCTTTTTTTTTTCGTACCACTGTAAACATTTTCAGTATGAATATATTAAATATTCACAGATGAGCATGTGTATCCATGCTCCTACACAGATCAAAAACGTATGCTCAAGCCCAGTTGACCGCTGGCAGGCCAGAAAGTGACCCTGCCTCCGGTCATGTTTGGTGATATGATTTAAACATGCATGCCAAGCCCTGCCTCAGACAGCTGCAGACCGACCGCTGACAGCTTATCTATATTTCAAACAGGACGAATGGACACACACAAAGAGGGACCCAGAGGCAAAGAGGTGAGGAAGTCTAATGAGTGGAGGGTGGATGTGGCTCTTCCCTGAGGAGCCAGATGTGTGGCAGCTGGCAGGCGGGTACCTATGGGTTGCCGGGCAGAGTTCAGCTGGTAGGGAAATGAACAAAGGCTGGTCACTCCATAGCAGGGGATGATTGCCAATGCAATTATTTATTCATTTATTTGATTTTTGTTGAAATCAGATTATAAATTGGTGAAAATATGAGTGACAAAGAATGTTTTTCAAACAATCCTTAATTTTTCCTCATTTTTTACCCTCTGCTCAGCTGATAGTGTAGTATGAGAAACTGCTTCAATAACTTTAGATCCACTACAAGACATGCCTTGGCTTCTGCTAAATTACTGTAATGGCTACCACAAATTTATTCTCAATAAATGCCTAGATACATTACCGCTTTAAATGATGCACATCTTTTTTATTCTTTTCCTGACTAAAGCTTATCTGGGACAAAAATATCCCCTAGAAATGGAGGACTGTCGATGTCAGTAAAATTTCTAGTTCAACATAAATGTACTCAGACATTTAGAAATGTGACCGCTGAGGTGCCAAGGCATGACAGAGGGATTATTGCTCTGCTCATGACATTCACAGCAAATGTCACTTTTTTTTTGTAAAATCAATTCAGAACAGGGCTGACACTGCCCATGAATCTACGCTTATATTTATCAAACATGACTGATAATGAATGCTCATGTTGAAAGGACTTCCTTTTAGCTCAGGTAGAGCGAAGTGATTCTGTGGTTCATGCTCTGAGCTTTCAAGAGATTTCACTTTAACCACCTGAGTGCATTTACATTTGCTCTGATGCCCAAACATGTTTTAAATTTGGTGTGCTACGAGAAAACACATGTAGGTTCTGTCCTCTGACTGCAGCTTGTGAAGAAGACACATGCTGCTGTGTCAAAGCCCGTAGTACAGCAAACTGGAAAGCTAATTACACTGTGAGATGGGAACTGCAAACCCCAAACACTTTGCAAATACAGAAATTGATCATCCACAGAAATTATGACAATAACAAACTACTGAAGACTCATGTGGAGGATGCAAGTTTTTTTTTGTTTTTTTTAATCTCTTTCAGAAATTAATGAAACCTTTGTTAGATAACTGATGGCTGTTTGTATGGCTGTCACAGCTAAGTAGTACTGCTTAATGCCTTTTCACATAAAAAAAAATCTCTATAATTTATGTAATTTGCCATTAAGTTGTTATACTATCACTGCTGCATGTCACCATATCTTTCTTATCGTGTGACTTATGTTTAAAATGATGTTATGCTAATGTTACTGCACAGCCAGCATAAATCTAGAAATTTCAGACTTCAGTCTGCCAGCTGACATGCTTTTGCACTTGAGTTATGAATTTAGCTTGTTTATGTTTTGCTAAGTATTTCTGATGTGCAGTTTATTCATCCATCCACTTCCTGCCTGATGTGGTCCAGGTTCCTGTTCTGGTGTGTTACTGTCTGTGGGCGTTTCCGTTTCCCCGGCAACCAGGATCTTCACCTGCACCTCATCCACAATCAGCAGCAGTATTTAGACTGGCTTGGCCTTCCTGTCATTGCCAGATTGCTGGTTTGCCCAGTGGTAACAGCACATTTCTGTATTTTTCCGTCAGTCTTTTTTTCAGGCTTGAATGTTTATTTGTTTGCTCCTCTCAGAAACCCAGAACTGCCTGCCACACCCTCCTCGTTCCACTGCTCATCACCTGTTGGTTATTATAAACCTTTTCACTTAAACTCAGCTCTGTGTCTGTGCTTGGATCCTGTTCTCACACTAAACAGACAAAACTGCCGCTTATCCAGGATAGGGGCGTGGGGCAGCTGCCTAAGCAGGGAAGCCCAGACTTCCATCTCACTGGCCACTTCTTCCAGTTCGACTGGTCAGCTGGGCCTAGTCCCTCCAGCATGTCCTAGGTCCTCCATTGGGCCTCCTCCCCATGTGGAGGAGCGGTGAATCCTCTCTTAGTTCCTCCCAGATGACCAAGCTTCCCACTGCGTTTCTAAGGTAGAGCCTGGCGACCCTTTTGTGGATGTTCATTTTGGCTGGTTGTATTTGAGAAATCAGTCTTTCTGTCTCTACCCACAGCTCGTGACCATAGGTGAGGCTGGGAATGTAGATCAACTGGTATATCGAGAGCCTCGATAGTCCGTATTACTGAAGATGCTGCATCGATCCACCAGTCAATCTCCTGCTCCATCCTTCCCTTATTTGTGAACAGGACACCGAGATACTTGAACTCCTCAATTTGGGGAGTTCCTCATTCCTGCCCAGAAGAGGACACTCCACCCTGTTCTGGTTGAGGAACATGGTCTCAGATTTGGAGGTGCTGATCCTCATCCCAACTGCTTCACACTCGACTGCAGCTCGCTCCATTGAAAGATGAGACCATGGTCTGATGAAGCCAACAGATCCACATCATCTGCAAAAGCAGAGACCCAATACTGAGGCCACCAAACTGGATCCTCCTAACACCTCGGCTGCGCCTAGAAATTTGGTCCATAAGAATCTCTAGGTTTTTATGGAAACTACTTTATGTCCAGTATTTATTTTGTATTACAGAACAATAAGCTCCCCAGGTTAGAGCCCTGAACAGGACTAATTTTTCAATCAAGCTCCCACCCACTCTCACTAAAATTCTGACCATTACCACACGCAACCACTGCCTGTGTCAGTCACTCCTGCCTGCTCCTGCCAGTGTAACCTGAAAACTGCTGTGAGATTTGGATTGGGTCCTGTGGGACCCTTGAGATCCCAGTCCCGACTCAGGGCTCTGCTCCAGGCCACTGTAGACATGTAACTTGAGCCACACAAAGGCTCCTGCATCCTGTGCACTTTCAATTTATGTTTTGCAAAAACCTTGGCATTTGGTTTGCCCCCTGAACATCTCCCCAGTTTAACTTTGTTCCAAAAGGAAAAAACACTTATGCAATCAACAAATCCTAATTGTGGTTTTGGAAATGGCAAACAAAAACAAGCATGGTAAAGGCTGTAACTGAAAATTCATTCAACCCTCCACTAACTGGGAGGTAAAATGAACATACGCATATGCATGCGTGTGTAAATTGCTACATGCTAAATCCATCTTGCTACATGTCTGGATATAACTGTTTGCCTGTCATATGTTTGCAGGCAGTTCCACAGTATGGCTGAATGTACGAGTTATGGCTCTGTGAGCAGCTCCCAAAAATTCAATATCTCTTTCATATCTGACACCGTGGCTCAGGTGAGGTCTCCGCTCACTGCAAACACTGCTGCAAAACAATAACTGTGTAGGACTTTCACTGTCTGAGAGATTCCTCACACACATACGCACACATTCACATGTGTATGCAAACAACGTCCCTCAATACTGCCTCATCTAGTCTCACCATGGAAACCCATTTTAAGAGACAGTATGGGGTGAAATGATGTGTTTTTGTCTGTTTGTTGTCTAGAAGCCTGCATCCCTCTGAACCACATCAAATAACTGATAGGAACTGTGTGCCGGCAAAGGCCACAATGACGCATGACTCCTGGAACATGGACAAGGATTTTCTTATTATGACAAAAAGGTGAAAAATCCATCAATTGCCATCTCAAAAATCAGTCATGCAAACCACAATAACACACTCTGTATGTGCTCCTTAACTAGCAACAGTAAAACACCAAATTTAACTTTAAATACATTATTTTAACTTTAAGCTTTTGAAAAAACATTGATTGGAACTCAAAGAAACTGTAAACCATTAATCACACTAATTATTTCATATAAAGACTTCAGTGCATATAAATGTTAATATTGGTGAAACCATTAAGATCAGTGTAAAGGAAACCATTTTAATGGAGCAAACAGTTCAGAACAGTGAGGTGATTTATGGTTCTGTACTAACGTAGATTAAAATACTTGTCTTACTATGTAGATTTGGCAACATTTCCATTTTTCTTATGAGTCTTTGAGTCTTCCTGTTTCCAGTTTTCTGTTTTACTTTTGAGTCTATCCCCTTGTGTTTTCTGTTTACTTCCTGTTTCCTGCCTCCGGTTAATTGTCACACCTGCGTCTTGTTTGTAATTTAGTCCCTCAGTATTTAAGCTCCCAGTTTTCCTTTGTCTTTTCCCAGTTCATTGAGTTAGCTGTGTTGTGTTAGTCTTTAGTCTGTTAGTTAGTCCTGTCTTAATTTGTTGATTTGTCAGTCCGTCTTATTTAGTAGTCTTTAGATGTGTCTTTTATTTCACTAAACCACCTTAGTTCCTCCATCTAAGCAATTAATTATGTTAATAGGAACTAATATCACAGACAAAAATGACACACTCTAAAAGTGGACTTCATCAACTCTACAGGGAGTCCGTCATTCTCTGACTGTTCAGCTTTATTTCTTTTTCCATGTGTTGGTTCTTGAGTTCATTTGTGTATTTTAATAAAAGGGTCTTATAAACCTACTAAATTAAATTGAATGAACACTACATTAATATTGAATATTGACCAGTCACATTATTCATTACCCCTTGTGATTTCGATCTGCATCTCTTGCCGAGCTTTTAAGTTGATTAAAAATTATGTTACTAGTTAGTATTAAAGCTTCAAAAGCTTAGAGGTGAAAGGATAATTAATATCAATCAACTTCTAAATGAGTACTTTTGCATTACAATAGCACAAGGATGAAAAATGGTAAATGTATCGTTTAGAGGGTTGCAGTGCCGCCACTAATAAAACATAATGATGTACATAGACCTTCACATTTATCCAGATGCACAAAACAATCTAATTGAGTGGGATTGCATTATTTTAAAATGATGATTTCTGCTTTGAATCTTGGTCGGCATGCTTACTTCTTCTATGGGGTGTTTGTTTGTGAGCAAGGCTCTCAAGTAGCTGAGGCAGCAGGCCAGTCTGAACTTTGATGGTGTCTGTGTGTATTTTTATGTTTTCTGATGGTAGAACAGCAGCATTATTGTTAATAAATCAATTGCATGTCAATGATAAAGCATATACTGCAACAACCAAAAAACAAAACGTTTTAATCAGAAATATTCTGACTCATTGTTGCAGATGCTCAAATTTGACTTAATTAGAATTCACCGACTGTTTCAGCCTCTTTACATCAATGATTAGTCTAAAAAATGTTCCCAGAGCATCTAATGAAGCTTACAAAGATTTGTTAGTAGGGCTTCTAAATATTGGTATTTTTAATCATATAAAAGTGTCATGTTCCATGAAGAGAAGAGCTCAAATGCTGAACTATCATACCGGAAACAGTTGAGAAGGAAACAAAAATTATTTCTGACAAAACCTAAAGTGCTGCTGAAACAAAAATACTAAAACAGGACATTTTAGTAAAATAAAATAAAATAATATATAATGCCTGGATCAGAAAGGTGGTTCTAGCCTGGAACAAGGGAAAAGCTGGAACTAGGGAACTAGAGGTAGTCGTTTAGATGTCGGCAGAACAAAAAACACAGGGAACATAACATAAAACAGAAAAAACATATTTAACAAATTTAAATACAGAAAACAAGGAAAATAAACCTGGAGATCAGTGCTGAACCAAAACCCAAAGACACATAAGAATTACTTATTTAACCCATAAGCTCTAAATTGTACGTTCATTTTACCTTATATGTGTTACTGTGTAGAGGTGTGGGGAAATACACATGAAAGTAATATACAAACAATAAATAAAATGCCAAAAAGAACCATTAGATTGATAAATAATGAGATACACAAATGAACTTGTAGATATAAGCTCCAATATTTGCAACAATAAAACTTCCTTCATCTGAGATCCCATTCAGTGTTTATTCTCACTGATCTAACACGAAACAGGGAATTTAACATCAGACGCCAATCTTTTCCTAAACTTAACCAAGTAGCTATGGTTCTAGTGAAACTGCAAGTAAACACAGAAACTGATAAAACTTAATTTCCAATTAAGTTTTTTGAAGTCAAGTTTCCTGTTTTGTGATCTTACCACTCCACGCCACCACTGAGTAAACCACTTTATGAGGACCTCGTCTTCTGTTAACACTTCAGAGTGACGTTTATGGTATTTTCTGATGTAGCACTGCAGCAACTGGTGCATCATGATACCAAAAGATATCATGTGATTATCTCAAGTATACAGTTTGCTGCACCAGTATTCGATCCTATGCATAAGTGCTGTGCTAGCTATAAATTTACTTGTGCTGGTGGGCGTTGGCCCCACATTGATTGTGGAAATATCAGCAAAGAACAATTTTCATTGAAACTGTCAGAATTGATCATTCAGATATATTCAGACTTATTACTGCAGATGTGCAGGTTCCACTCACCAAATTTAAAAGTAGTATAGCAAGTTTACATGCTAATATTTCTAAAACTTACTGGGTCATAAACCAGGAATATAAAAAAAGACTAATGCTAATGCTATGGAGATGTTATCATTAAGGTTATCTCCACTCAGACAGCCAGATAAAAAACAGGCTTGTTCAGGAACACTTCACATTTAACTAATAAATATTTTTGAAGCCACACAAGCACAACACATTAAAAGAAAATATATAACTCAGCTAGTAAATGTCTTTTAGAGTGCTGTTTTGCTGTCAAACATGTCCTTGATGTTTATGAGTCTCTTGCATCATGTGGAGTATCTTATTGTGAATACAGAAGATTTTCTCAAAGAAGTTTCTAAATATGGAGATGGCAGGAATGGATACTAATTCTAAAGCTCTGAGTTGCTCGGCTGTTTGATGTAATTAGCCGCTAACAACGGGATGCCGCTTTGATGTCATACGGCCAGCTGCTGTCAAGAGACCAAAATCCAAAAAGTACACTTTTCACTTCATCTGTTTGGTTGAGTTGTTAAGCAAAAGCTGTGGGCCAAATTCGGTTTTTCTGTCCTGTATGTGCATGAAAAGAGTGTTTTTCTGCAGCTGATTGGCTCCCTACCCTACCCAGTAATTTTCCTGTTCAGGAGATGCATATCTTTGCATTGCATAAAGATGCAAAATATGTTAGAGGACCCTAATGTGAAGAATAAAATTAAATCATAATAATACACTTAATTACTTCTTTTTCAGGACATGAAATATGCAAGGAGGCACTAATTTGTTATCAGGTTAATTATCTGTGTTTCAGAGCTGCTGAGGCGCTCACTTTCCCAGATTAATGAATTATGAGTCTTATTTACTCTGGCTGGCTTTTTTCTCCAGTGTCTGAGTAAAGCGCAGAACCGCTGGGGTGTGATGGAAAAGGAAAACCACAGCAAGAGACAGTTTAAAAGAGGGTGGCAAACAGCTTCACAATCCACATCTTATGAAGGATCAGCCACAAAGCTCACTGGAGGAGAGATCTCCCTCAATCCTATCTTATTTTTTATTAAGACTTATAACATTTCATAGTGCAGACAATAAATGTAGCAAAGAAGTGTTTCAATAAAGTCTGATGCTAGCAATATGTTGAATTTGACTTAAATTAATCTGTAATGAACAGCATTTGGAAAAATAAAATGTACAATTCCAGTGTTAGTGGAATCATCTGGACTCCAGTGGTCTGTCACCTTGCCTCTTTCACTATAAAGCCTTGCTGTCGTGATAGATGAAGCTTGCAGTTTAGCATTGGTTTGCTAAAATATGCAAGGCCTTCCCTGACAAGAAGATGTCATCTTGATTGCAGCTCTCTGTTTATCTGTACTATAGCCACAAATGAACCTTCATAGAAGAAGAATCCTCGGCTGCATAGGCTAGCTCTAAGGACGTGGAACATCACCTCTCTGGTGAAGAGTCTGAGCTGGTGTGCGAGGTTGAGCATTTCCGGCTAGACATAGTTGGAATAGTTGATATATAGATATAGCTGGCCTTACGGCTTGGACTCTGGAACCAGTATCATGAAGAAGGTCTGGACCCTCTTCCATTCTGGAGTTGCTTCAGGTGAAAGGTGCCGAGCAAGGGTAGGCATGCTCATTGCCCTGACTGGTGCCTGTGCATTGAGGTTTACCCCAGTGGATGAGAGGGTAGCCTCCCTCCACCTCCGGGTTGGGGGACAGGCCCTGACTGTTGTTTGTGCTTATGCATCCAACAGATTCAGAGTACGCACCCTTTTTTGGAGTCCTTGGATGGGGTGTTAGAGAGCACTCCTTCCGGGGACTCCCTCATTTTACTGTTTGACTTCAATGCTCACGTCAGCAATGACATTGAGACCTGGATGGGCATGATTAGGAGGAACGGCTCCCCTGATCTGAACCCGAGTGGTGAGCTTTTCATGGCCTTGACTCAGGACATTGTGGGTTGGTAACATTTCCAAGACCTCCTCAATCCTAACAATGTACCTTCCGATGAGGAGGCAGAGTTCCTTAAGGCTCCGAACGCTGTAGGGCTGTCTTGGTTGACATGCCTCTGTAGCATTGCATGAACATCAAGGATGGTTTCATTGTGAATAAAATATTGGCTGATTTCCAGACTTTCAAATCAAACTCTGTTTTTTTCACATTTTACACAGATTCATGGCTTCTTTTTGTATTAAAGTTGTACTTTTTTTTTCTTATTCAATTGGTCCAGAAAAAAACATTTTTGTCAATATTTTAACATGCTCAAAGTTAAGTGGACATGTTGTGACAAATTATGACAAATTGCTGCATCACCCCATTCACCTGGATGCCCCCCTCGTCATCTGGGTTCCCCCATCAACCATCATCCCTAGCGGATGA
>JBAFTA010000007.1:4457188-4478336 GCA_036919975.1 Melanotaenia parkinsoni
ATGGCGGAAATATTTCATTTAGATATTAATGAATGGTCTCAGATTGGGAATAAAGTGTATAATATGGGACCTTTAAGGTTTAGTATAACTGGTTTCATTACAAGACACATTATAATTTCTTTTCTTTCTCACATTCAGTTTTCATTCTCTCTTCTAACCTAAAAACTTAAATGAACTGAACTTTGAACTAGTTCACGAAAAGCATGAACTGATATTCCAGATCAGATCAGGTCAGATACAGACCTTTTAGTACATGCTTGGCTGATCGAGATGTTTTTGGGTAGAAAAGCTTCTGCGTTATTATTTGTCGGGTTGACAGGAAAGCTGCACAATCTGTGTCAACAAGAGAAACAACACGATGTCCAGGGATGTCTACGGATGTGAGAGAACTTACTCTTCTTAAGTCATTTGACGGATTATCTACGGTCAATTTACTGTCACCAGTAACCAAAATCTGGATACCACTAAACTATGGGAACATGCCACACAGCACTGTAGTGGGAAAGAAACTATTCTTCATTGAGGTCTTCAAGCTCGATAGTCATCTATTCTGCAGTCATGAAGTGTCTTTCTGTCCTGAAAGATTGAACCACTTCCTGAAGCAGACGGAGAAGTGATTTATATGTTAGATATTATTTAAATGTAAAAATTCAGATTGTCTTCTGGTGGAAAATGAATGTCAGCTAATGCATAATTAATATCGCACAGGGCAGGATGCATCAGCACCTGCCACAGCCTTTTCATCTCACATGAGTTTAGAATCAGCCTTGACATTTTTACTGGTGAAAGAATGAAAAGAAGAAAAGGCAAGTTGGAAGAATAACACTGAGTACTGGCAACAGCTTTAGCTTTTAACAGCAGAGCAAAGCACACGTGGAGGCTCTCTTCAGATTGAAAGGAATGTGCTGCTGTTGTGTCTTTTGTGCCATTGTAGAATAAAAAACTGCTCAATCTTAATGTTTTTGATTGTGTGTGACTTAATTTCTGATGATTTAAATTTTTCATGGGAAACATTTTTGCGTAGTTTTCTTACCGTTCACGTTGCCCAGGTGGAAGTATCCATCGACCAGCGAGGCTCCGTTGTTGAAGTGCTGGGTCATGTGATCTAACCAGTTGGCCTCCACCCCTTTCACTCCCTCCTCACAGTTTTGAACCCGCAGAGGCACCTTGACAGTGTAGTACTTCACCTGGCCCTCTCGGACTGGCGGGTGGTTGTACAAAGCCAGCAGTTCCACCCCTGTTGAGGCGAGACAGAAAACAGAACCGGCTCACTGGTTCAACTCTGCCAGAATCGTGCCAAAACAGATGAAGTTTTGTCATCTGTGTACAGGTTTCATGGTTTTTCTGTATGATAGCTGAACTGCTGCTGCACATTGGCTACCGTCCAGGGTGTCATTTGGCTCCCTCTGAGGAAGGACTTTCGGCTGCCAGAAGTTTTCTGAAGTGACCTGGTAAATGGTTGGCTCAGGCTGCACAGTTTCGCTTCTGTTACAAAGAATCGTCTCCAATATCCAGTGAGACAAAACAAATTTCTCACAACCTTTTATCGTTATCTACATTTCTGAAGACTTTTCAACAGTAATGTGATGATATTCCGTTGAAAATACATTCCTTTCCAACAAGTTAAGCTTCAGTGAATCTCAGCCAATATGTGAAAGGGTCAACCGGAGCCTCTGCCATGAAAAGTTGGCGATAGCGTTCGTGGTTCATCAGCCATCAACAAAAAATAACAGTTTGTTTGTTTTGATGCTCAATAGACAGTTTGATTTTCTTGTCATGAAAAGAATTTGAAATCTGCCATTATCAAATCATGGGCTCAGTAAACCGTTTGCATGTGTCTCTGAGGAAAAGAATAACCTCAGAAATTGGTTATGGAAAAATAAGGGAGCAGTGACATGGATATTAGTGTATTAGATTAGAGACTTTCAAAGCCAGAAAATATGTAGAAAAAAGTGTAGAACAACTGTGTTTGACATTATTCAATAGTGTAAAATCTCAGAATAATTATTGCCTCATTGTATCCAATTAAAAAAAGTTTCTTTTTTTATTAATTATATTATAGCCATAAGAAAGCAAGCGGATTATGTAAATCAGACATCAGGAGTGAAAGGCAACGTCATGTCTCTGACAGTTGTCAAAGACATGACATGTTATTGTGCTCTTTTTGAACAACAGATGGCTGAAACAGAGAGGATGGAGCTGGTCAACATCTCATTATTGCTTTTGATAAGAACATATTCTTAGTACTAACTCTAAAACCTCATATTTTAGTGCTCAGATATGATCCTCCTGACCAGACAAGCTAGAATAAGCTGAAATCAAATTAACCACATGCTCGTTTTCTCATCAGTTTCTTATGGTATAATGTAATAATCATAATTATTACAATATTATAGGCTTCAACTTGAATCTTTCTTTTATTTAACAAGGAGATGTTAAGATTTCAAACCTTTTTTATTACATTTTTTTTTCAGTAGTTTTTTTTTTATTTGTAGAAGACGTGCTGCACTATTGTATGACATTAAACTTCTGGTGCCTTGCAAGTCTATGCTGATAGAATAAATTTGTATGCAAAACACTTTGATAAAAAACCTCCACCTGGCAGGTGCAAAATAGCAGAGAAATGAAAAAGTAATACAAGATGAGATTTATGATGCCCCAAGCTGGACTCACAAAGATACGCTGAAAAATCTTTTTCAAGGATTTTCACCTCTTCAAAAACAAACGTGAATTGAATCAAAAGCAATATTCATGCTACAAGTCATCCTCTGATTCTGCTTAATGTCTTGGAAAAGTAATGCAACTCATCTGATGCTGAAATTAAAAGAGACCATTTCATTGTATCTGAGTTAATTCATAATATAACCCTCAATAATGCATTAAACACTCTGCAGCTAGCTGCTGTTTACATCAAGCAGGAATATGCATAATGCAGCGGGCCTCTGGAGAAGAAAAAGCTTGGAAATTTGCCCACACTATGTCACCGATCCACACTCGTATCATACTCAATCAAAGTGGAAAGAGTTTTATTTGTTGTGATGTGAGCGACTGAAATATTTGCTCTGCTAAGCTTCTGAAAAACACAGAACGTGAGATGTGAGCGGGGTTTGAATCTGAGAGAAAACAATTCAAATGGAGCTTGGTAACATTTCCCTGTTTTTCCTTCCAATGCAAATGTCAGACTGTCATTTCCCAAGTGAACCAGATGGATGAGCAGAATGTGGAGCTCTGCCACCCACCGACACCCATACACACACACACCTACACACACGCACACACACACGCACAGGGTGGTGGTCGGTGGGAACCATGGCTCAGTCACTTTGGTTCCTGTGTCTTTCCATCCGTCCAGCAACCGTCCAGGAAGAATGAATCTTTTATCACCATTTCTTGTTTGGCTCGACTGACCGATGTGACAGCTGGCCACCAAATTCCTTCAATCTTGTCGCTTGTCCCTCTAGTGAAAAGTCAAATTGGCAACACTGGGAAAAATCTCATCCTCCCTGTGCTGCACATGTTACAACCAAGACAATATGGCCAGCAAATCTTAGACAACACATAAGCATAGAGTGAGTTTGCTGTTCGTCGGGCCTCAGATTTGCCTAAAAAACCTCAAACTTCCTTATTGCAAATAATTTTCTAGAAGCAGCATCATACTGAGCGGTGAACAGTTTATGTGCATAAGCTGGAGTTAATTTATGACGTTTTTCTCCGTGAAAACTAAGGAACTCAGCTTCAGGCAGGTCATGAAGAGGATCTGAAAAATTTTGTTGTGGTAAAAACTGAAAGAAAAACTCCTCAAGCCATGGTTGTAAATTTCTGAAAGCACAACTAATTAGATAAGTAACATTAAAACCATTTGGCTCAGATTACTCCATTCCTTCTGATATGGCTGTTATAGGCAGTGGTTACACACAAGCAGTGGTTAGAAAACACGTCTGTCTGTCTCCCTGTATTAGTTGCTCTCTGAGTAATATCTGAAGCTTTTCCATAAATTTTGTTTTTCATTACAGTCCAATTACGCTACAGCAAGGCAGCTGCACTTCAGGCTGAAGTGTAGGTAGCTTATTTTCTCTGTCTGTAAGAGTCTCTTCAGCAGTGCTCTGTCCGCAAGAAATATACAAAAACCACAGGAGGCGGATTAAGTGCCTTGCCGAAGGGCAATTTCAGAAGGATGGTGTAGGAGGAAAAATACTACAATATAAGAAAAAAATGGCTACCGCCTGATGTCCGTCATGTTGGACTGTGAGATAATAGCAGGTCAAACTGAAGTCAGACTTTCATCTGTAATGTTTCAGTATTTCAGAACTGAATCTGAGGAATTGGTGCAGACAGACATCTGGCAGCTGAAATGCACTGCAAAGCATCAAAGGCATCACTGACTTTACTTGCAGCTGTGAAATTCTTAGGTTTCTACCAGATTTCTGGTTTTGGTATATATTTCTTGTGCTTAACCCTTTTTTTAAACGTCCTGCCTTGTGTTTGATTATTTGCTGTACTCCCTGTTTTATTTTGAAATTTTCTTTAGCTTGTTTAATGTGTTGCTCTTTGCTTCACCCCTGGTTCACGCTACACGCCACCACCTGCTCTTCATTTTCATTTAGCCCTCTCAGCAGATCTGCCTCCTGGATTTCATTGTTCTTTGAGAGATCTTTGGCTACATTTACACTGCAGGCAAAAGCATCCCAAATTCTGATTAATATTGTGTTATCTATTGTTACAGTCCATATTTCCACATTCGCCTCCTATGCCACAGAATTTTGGCATCTGTCTCACTTCACTAATTTAAAAGAAATATGAAAGTCAATATGATCATTCAAAATTAGATCATCCTGAAAAAAATCAAATATTTATCCAACTTATTACCATATATGAAGAGATTGAAGGGTCTGATTTTATAAAAGAAAAAAAAAAAGATTTATGCTTTTCAGACTGTCTTAAAAAATCAGATATGCGTCACACATGGGCCAAAAAGTCATATTTTGGCCACTTGTCCTGCAATGTGAACAGAGGAGGCCAGGACGCATAAACACAGCATGCTGCGTCTGATGTCACATCGTGTGGTTCCTTTAGGACCATAAACTGATCATACTGGAGTCTGATGCTTGCTGCATCTAAATTATTTTCTGAACAACCAGGCAAAAATGTTGGATCTCAGCAAAAATCTGAATTCAGTGTGAGTGCAGCCTTTGTCTTTTGTTTGTTTGTTATTTGTTTGTTTTTACTCTTCTGTTATCAGTCACTCTGGCTTGTTTTTTGGGGGAAGGGGAGTTTAAAGTATTTTTATTTTATTTTATTTCTTTTTGTGTGTGTGTACCTGTCGGCTTCCAGCATTTTTGTGTATTTGGATTCTTGCTTTGAACTACACCTGACAACAACATGCTACTTCATTGGTTGAGTAGTTGCAGAGGATCATAATGAGAAAAAAAAAAAAAAAAAAAATTATCTTTAAGGTGAAAACTCCTAAACAAATGTAAAATTTTTAAACCAGGAATTTGCAAGTATTTGTAGTTGCAGCCTGCAGAGTAATTTAATATCACATATTAAATATATACCATTAATTTATTCAATTCTATTTAGATTTTACATACAAACATTACATGATAACCACGTAGGCAAATAACATTACTGAAACATTTACTATTTTAATTACGACCTGCTGTTAAAAAACCCCTTGAATGCTTTTCTTGTTGTAAACTGTACAGGAACAGATATTTTATTGTAAGGAAGAACACAAGGTAAAAAAATATCTTTGACCTTTGATAAACTACAAGAATAACCTCTTGTCTTACAGCAGCGTGTAAATGACATTGTAGTACTTAATAAAAACAATACAGCAGCATCATTTGGCTTCTGGGTTGATGCCAAGAATAAGACATGAAAGCCAGAAGTTTCACCTTATGGAGAAAGAATTGGTCCTGGTGCATAATTTAACAGTGTTTTAGATCTTTTTTATGATTTGGGCCAGGGAATGATAACATAATGCTCCTTCTCTTAGTATTTAATAAAACATATCTTTACGTGAGAAAACAGGCCCACTTATAATGACAAAATCCTTTAAATCTGATTGGTTACATCAGTTAAAACTTTAAGAATAGTTTATATAGCGAAGCTGAAGGCACGAATGTTGACAGGTTTTTGGAAACATGTTGCCTGAAACACTTATCTGATCGGATGTCCAAATGAGTTGGTCTGGTGGCCCAGATGTAAACACTGGCCTGATCTTAACATCGTGGCCTGCCAGCATGACA
This sequence comes from Melanotaenia parkinsoni, assembly GCA_036919975.1. NCBI lineage: Eukaryota > Metazoa > Chordata > Actinopteri > Atheriniformes > Melanotaeniidae > Melanotaenia > Melanotaenia parkinsoni. The sequence goes on from JBAFTA010000007.1 coordinate 4,463,440, forward strand.
TATCATCATTTAAACATCAGTTTCTATGATCTGAGGAGCTGGAGACGGACTCCTTCACAGCAGAGATAACACTGATCTCAATGATCAAATAGTGTGTGATATTAGAGTCATGATCAAGGTTGTTCATTTTAAATGTGCATGTTTACGCTTTGGTAAACTTAGACAAGCTTCCAACGCTTCCTCCAATGTGATCATCAGATGTGAGTGGATAAATAAATTATTTAATATTTAATTTCTCACAAACTATTTTTACACATGCAAATGAGTTTTATCTGAAAGCAACTTTCATGAGACAGAGTCTTGTTTTCATCAAACCATCAAACCATCAAAGCTTCAGTGTTGGGGATGGTGTTTCTTTTCCAACAGTAATCCACAGATTGCTGCCAGCCTCACTGCCAACACTTGCACAGTGTTCACCTCGAGATCTGAGGATTAGCGAGGACAAGCCAGCAGCAGCAGAGCCTTTTGGGCCTCCTCCGCAGACTGGGCATTAGTAGAGAGGGACATGGGGGTTTGGCAGCATCCGCTACTACCCCGGCTGGCTGTGACAGCAGCACTGCTGGCATTGTCACAGAGATTCATGAGGGGATGGAGGTGGGGGTAGAGAGAGCTGTGAAGCTGAGGGAGGTAGAGGACGAGTCAGTGGGGGATTATGTAGCTGCAAAAGCCCCAGATGGACCAATAGGCAGTGGTGTGCCACGATGCCAAGTTTCAACATGCAAAACGTACATTCATTATGCAACACCCAGTTCTAGGTGTTTGAACCATATCATGTTACATATGGTACATGCAGATATGAAGTATGCACATGTAAAATTACACACCCATTGGGACTTTTGTGCAAAGTGTACAAATTGGTTGTGTGAGAAGACAAGGGGCTGCAGGAGGGGGGTGACAGTTGTAGGCGTCTCCATCTGTTAAACTAATATGAAACTATAAATGTAGTGATTTTAACACAGAAAAGAGGGCCATCATTAAGAAGTGAAAGAGGTGTAGCGACAAAAGTCTCACTTTCTAAGAAGAAAATCAGGCCCTGAAATATGCAGCTTCCACAAACAGCCTGCTTCATCAGCTACTGTATGTGTGAATTTGTATGCAGACAGCTACGGTATAAGACGGTTCCCTTTGTGTAGCAGATAGAGAGGATTATATCCCAAGGCGGCACATTGTTGTGTAACATTGAGGCAATCGCAGGAAATGACACCTCCGCACATGCCAAGTGTTTTAGGAGGAATCTGTAATACCAAGCTTTTCTTTAGTTTAACAACCAAAAGGTAAGGCTGCTGGTGGAACAAAAGCACACTAGTTATACAAAGATGTTGATGAATATGGATAAATCCTCAGCAAGATGAAGTTCCCAGTAAGTTTAACCTGCTCAGGGACCAACACTGAATTTTGTTTCGATGTTCAGCAAAAAAAAAAAAAAAGTCCAAAAATACAGAATATATCTCACTGCTTTGTATCCGAGGAGTGCCTCATAGTGAGTTTTAGCCCAAGCTGCATCAGCATCAACTCTGTGGTGGTTTTCTGACCTTTAATTCTCTTAATTATCATCCCTCATTAGATGATTTTATTTATAAAAAACAGCTGGCGAATCTGGTGCCATTTAGACTTCAGTCTTCATAGATGTGACAGCTTTTGAAATTTTGATGTTTAATTTTTGTACCCAGATGGATAAATTAGTTAGATTTTATTTAAAAGGTCTACTTACTCCCAAATAAACAAACTATATGTGAGTAGCCACCAGAAAACCAGCAACAAGTCGATCTGGCAGAAGTCCTGTAAACAAAGATTTTCTTTTTTTTTCTAAAAAATTTGTTGTTTTTTTTTGTTTTGCTAGACTTTTAAATCAATAAATTTAGTATTTTAATTTGGATTCTTTGTGAGGAAATTCCCAGTGTGAGAAACAATATTGCTGCTGGTGAAAACGGGGCCCTGCAGAAAATGTTTGGCACCACTGACTTAGAATATTACCAACATTCAAATGGCCACATCTTCAAATATTTTCAGATTTTCAGGTGTTAGAAATTGTTAGGAAGGTGAGAAAGCACACCTTCAGAATTTGTAAATAACTCAAAATGTCCCTCAGGAAATTTGCAGGTTTTTCCATGTCTGGACATGTATTAAAATATCTACTTAGTAGTCTTAATGTAAATGATGTGCATCCATAAGTATGCTTTTAGTTTCCCATGCCAAGCCTCTGAACCACTGGAATAACTGTTCACACTGATGGTTCACACACTACTCATTTAGAGAGTAGTGATGGGAAGTCCAGTTCTTTTCAGATTTGGCTCTTTTAACTTCCAAAAGTCTCTTCATTTAGTTTTATTCAGAACTTTCATTTTTATCCTAATTTAGCAACATGGATGGTTTGCATGTTGGTAAACAACTTTTTATTGTGTGTTTTCACACAGTTACTATGTTATATATAGAGAAAAACTGCAGTATAAAAACAATAATTTAGTTTTGTTTATGGAGAAAGGGTATGTGCCAACAATAATTATAAAAATATAAACATTTAATTGAAACTTGATTTTTAGATAATGGGAAAAACATGAATTCCAATCAGTTTTATGGTAATTAACACATTGACTAACCATTCAGGGCTGAAAATGAGTAAACTCTAAATTTAGAGGTGGCTGTTTTGACAAAAGAGAAGGAAACTTTCACTCCCTTCCAGTGCTTTGTTAACTTCACTTTTCTAATTGTTGGATTTTGTGTGTTGTTGACCAGTCAACCAATAACATTCCCAGTTATCCTTGCAGACCAAAGCCACCCATTGGCTCATGAATTTTTGCTGCTTCCATTGGGGCGCAGGTACATCCTGCCAAAATGCAGGACTAACAGACACAAACACTCTTTTGTCCCTGCAGCCATTGCCCTGTTGAACAAAGAGTTTTCATTTTTTTATTAATTTATTATTTTTATTATAGTCCTTTTAAATATTTTGTGTTATTTGTGTGTTTGTGTGATTGTTTTTATCACTGGCTGTACAACAAATTACCCTCACGTGATAATAAAGATTCCTTGAACAGTGGTTTGTGTTAGTTTTGGTCTATGCAAAGCAGCAGTAGGTCCATGGGTTGCAGGGTCACATATCAGATTTTCTAACCAGGTTAAAGTTATGACCACTGCTGGTCTATCAGAGGCTTATCTTTCACCAGGTTGGTATTTTGCTTTAGCAAAGATGTAGCCTCCATTCGCTTCACAAAAACCTGTAATTTATTTATTTTACAGCAACATTTTCTTGTTAGTATAATGAAAGTGAGCAGAACTGAGTTAGTCAAAAACTGCATTTAAAACATCTATTTTTATCTGTTTTTGGAAGAGGATCATTGTCTCGTTCTTGATACTTCAAATAAAACACATCTCACAAGCCTCATCCATTTTCAGACCTGCTGTAATATAATACTATATTATTTTACTTGTGCAAGGTATTACATAAATCTCACACTGTTACAGGAATTATATCCGCCACAGCGCAAACTGTACATGTTCATATGCATATGTCTCATATTCCCTCTTGCTACTCATATTTATTCTATCAATAAAAATATATATATTTTACTTTGAAGCAACAAATAAGACAGTCGAGTAGACTCTTACCGGCATGCAAACATGTTCACAATTAACTGCTGCACTCACATAATGTTTTTCTCTGGGATCAATTGCAGATCTTCCTGGAGGGTTGGCTGGAGAATATCCACAAGAAGTTCAAAGTGAATGGTGTGGACATTGTGTTCTCATGCACAACCCTCTGGAATATATCTGGAATATTTTAGGTCTGCAGCACATGTGTAAAAATGGTTTATGTATGTGTGTTTTTATATGGCAGAAAGGCACTTTTTGGTTGTTGGGAATGAAGAAAAAAAATCCTTTAGGTATGTGAATATTATTTTTCACAGCATGCTCTGACTGCTGTGAAAAATGAAATTCACATACCTGAAGCACAATTAACTTTTTTGCTTAACATTCTATCTCGTTTCCTCTTGGTTTTGGAATGTGACTGTAACCATGGAGACAACTCACCATCACCTCTCAGCGGCCGGTATCTTGGCCTCTCCTTTGTGCCTGTGCTACTGTCTTTGTTGTTATTGTGACACGGCGAGTCTTCCTCTGTCAAGCCCTCACTGTACTCCAGATCTCCCGACAATGGAGACACAGCAGGTGATTCCACGACCCGACTACCTCCCACTCCACACCTTGAGAGGCTTTCACTGTTGCCCTCACTTTGATTCTTCTCCCCTAGACACGAGGCTTCCCCATCCCCTTCTTTGCCCACCATGTCAGCTTGAGCTCCAGGTTCTGCATGGTTACTGGGGCTTGAAGGGTTTGATGGGCTGCAGCTTCCCAGTGAACCAAGCACAGAACTGGGGCTGGAGTGCAGGGAGAGAGAGGGGGTTTCTGGTTCTCTGATACGGGTGCATGGAGCTCCATATGGTTCCTGGACAAATCCCACAAACATCACCCCCTGGTCAGCAGCATCCTGTATTTGCTGTTGGAAACAAAGACAAAGACAAAGAAAGAGGGTTAAAAGCTAAAATGACTGTGATAAATACTAAGATGCAGCTTTAATTAAGCTAAAATTATCAATTAAATTAGCCAGGAAACATTTATTTTCCTCACAGCTTCCCTAATCACACAGCTGTTGACTAGATCAGAAAAGCCACAACCCAAAGTACACCTGGGCTTCATCCCAAACCAGTCCTACACTGTTTTTCTCTGTTTTCTTGTCATCTGCCATCAGGTTTTGCTATGGATTGAGATTGAAATATTAACAGTCAGAGGATGTTAATGATGCCATTCTTCAATTCTGCCCCATTCCTAAAGTCACAGCGGGCCCTGACTATCTTGAGCCATATTGAGGAAGAAGAAAATAGAAATCAAATCAAATTGCAGGTTATTCACTATGAAATTAAATTGGAAAAACAGTCACACTGTTTCCAGCTATATTGTTTAATATCATCTGAATGCTCTCCAGTGCTTCCACATCACATTCCCCATATCAAAATGTTAAAATGAATTGCTGACATAAAAGAGAGAAACTGCTGTATCTCATTTAATGGTAATGTGTGCAGTCAGAGAGAGAAATGCCTGACTGTCTAATGGCAGTGCTGTTGATAGAACAATAGTTTTAAATGACTGGGCTGTAATGATTGAATTTATTTTTGGTGAAAATTATTATTATCTTCATCATTTCATTCAATCCCACACTTGACAATGCAGACTCACTCAGAATAAATTTATCATTCACCTATGCAATAAAACCCAGCAGGCAGGACAAGTGCCAAGATGGCAGAAAGTAAAGAGATGCACAAAATGTGTAAATGAATGTACACAAACGGGGCTAGAGCACCTTGTTTGTAAATGTGTTGTGTCTTTTAAAGCAATTTAACATTCAAGTAATACTACATACCTTTCCAACCTTAAAACTCTTGATGATACACTGAAATTCATAAAGCACATTCTGGGACTTTTGCTGCCCTGCAGTGTCTCGAGGCTGAGAAACCAGATGTCACACTTTATTTTCCACCAGCCCAGAGCATCATGTGACAGCTTTGTTTGACTTTACGGCACCACTTCACATGCCAGCAACTGGATATCAACAGGCTGGTTGTTTTGAATGAGCACAATGGCTGATTCAGCAAGGAAACATGAGAGGACATTATTAGAGTAAGACCAGGGAAAACAAGGGAGAAAGTCATAGAGCAAGAGATAAAACAAGAGTCAACTTTTGATTGACCTTTATTGGCTGGAGAGATTTCAGAGAGGAGGCAGGAGGCAACATGGATGCTGAATTAGCCATATTTAGGGGTAAATGAGACGTGAATGATGAGCTGATTTAGAGATTTATTTAGAGTGCATTAACAGTGGCACTGTTTGGTCTGCTTTAAATGAATCCTGGCGCACTTCGATGGACAATCTAATCTGTTTGGAGCTGTGTCAGTGCACATTTTGGACTCTTGTGTGGACCAAAGAGGCACACTCTGGTCTACTCTGGTTTATTTGAAAACCGGAAGTCTTGGCCTGCTTGCAAGTAAATTGAGGTCCGGTGCAGTGACAGTATGTGTGCAAACGGACCATCCAGCGGACCAAAGAGAGGAAGTGACGTGTAACATAACATACCCAAACAAGTCCAATATCAGATATAGGCTCTCCTGCTGCTCATAATGGACCAAAGTAAAAACAGAAATCTCAAAACTGCATCAACTTGGTAAATAACACCATTATTTTCCTTGCAGCGAACCACAAGTAAACAACATGTCTGGCCATGGAACACATAAAGCCGTTTTCGGCCCTTCTTTTTTCTTGTTGGTTAGTGGTTATTTCAGGAAATATTCACCTCTAGTAGCTATTGTAACTGCATGCTATAGTTGAAGCAGTTTGGTCTACTTTAGTAAAATGCAGTGTGAAACCAAACCAAATGAAGGGGACAAATTTTTATTAACTGAGTCCCGTTGTGGTCTCCAGAGCTAATCACAGCTGTTTGAATCAACAGTTTGACTCACACCGGGCACAAGATCGAGGGTGCTTCCAGAACGTGTCAAGTTCAGTAGTTTAGACAGGGCCAGACAGAAAATCAGACATGGGAGAAGTGTAAAGCATTCGATAAGTATATCGACTGCTGATATGCGATCGCTGAACTATGTCAACATTATCACATTTCCAATGACACCAAGCTAGAAATCAATCCGTCAAGGAGTCTTGCAGGAGCAATATATTTCAGAGACTCTAAACAAATGAAAAGACAGTACCTACATGTGAGAAGCTATTATGATGTGGAGCTGCTTTACTGGTGATGTTTTTGAGAATGTATGGTACTTAAGCAAAATGGCAACTGCCACATCCTGCAATATCCCATGAAATTTGAGCTTAGCAGGACCATCATTAATTTCTCAGCGGGACAACAGGCACATTTGGGGCAATCTCAAGGTTATAAGGATTAAAGAACTCCAATGAAGGGCAACTTACCTTTAACAGTATTTTTATCAAATTGCATTCTCCATGGGAAGGAAAGCTTAGGTGACTTAACAACAAACCATTGGCTGATGGATGAGTCTAAACCGTGCTGTAATATCTACATCCAATGTACTGTGGCTTCAGCACTTCACTGTTGGTACTTTCCTCTGTTTAGATCATTTATAGAGGCTAATGTTAAGACATCCCATATAAATGGGTAATAGGGCTGCATGATAAATTGCTATCTCGATTCACACATTCACTTGATCTCGTTTTTACAAACAACGATTCTAAAGCATTTTATGTCACAAGCTGCATCAAAAACAAATACTCGTAATTTCCTCCCAAATTTTTCAAGCATCCCCAAACGCAGCACTGCCATTGCCCCCTCCCTCAAACAATGATTAGGCACCATTACAACACCGGATTCAGTGGAGGAAGCCCTCCTGCAGTGTTTAAGTTTAATTTTAAGTTTAAGCAAGTGTTTAAAATAGTGATGGGATGATTGGCTCCTTTCTGAGAGCCGGCTTTTCTTTATGAGCCAAGCCAACGGCTCCCGAACGGCTCTTAATTTAGCATCTTTTTCAGCGATCAGCGACCCTATACAATGTGTTCTGCTGGAGCAGCAGCATCACAGAGAGGGAGAAGAAGAAGCTGGACAAAGTCATCAGGAAGTCCAACTCTGTCCTGGGCTGTTCTCTAAACTCAGTGTAGGAGGCAGTGGTAAAAGGGTCCTGGCAAACCTGGCAGCCATGCTGAAGCATGAGTCCTTCACCCTGCAGGATGCCCTGTCTGCTCTAGAGAGCAGCTTCAGTGACAGACTGATCCATCCTTGCTGTGGAAAGAAAGATACCGCAGGTCTTTCCTCCCTGCTGTCAGACTTTACAATGGACACATGGAAACTGTCTTTACATACATGTTTAAGTGCATGCTTATTTACTGTACATACTCACCCTGTCAGACCATATAATGTATTATTATTTATTATTTGTGTGTATTCTTTATAATATCACCTGTGTGCTTCTGCTTACTGCACCTGTACTTGCAACAATGCAATTTCCCCACTGAGGGACTAAAAAAGTTTTTCTTATTCTTAGTCTTGTTAGTTTGACCATCTGTTCTCAATGTTCCCCAATTAGGGGCCCTCAGGTTTGAGAAGGTTGAAGCCTTTGGAAAAGCAGCAGCTGAAAACATCATGAAACTGGTTGGAGAATAAAATGGGCCAAAGTGCAACAAGATGACAGGACGAATATATGCACATCCTGACAGTTTGGATAACTATCCCATCAAAAGAAAAGAAAAAGAGATTAACTGGGCATTAAAAGGTTTTGTTAAAAAAAAAAAAAAAAAAAATTAAAAAATCTGGATTCATGTCCTACATAGGCTATTCTCTTGAGGAAAATGGAGTAAATGAAGGAAAAAAAAATCAAAATTAACTTTCATTTAAACCTCTTAGTCTAAATGAACAGAAGCTGCTCTGGCTCAAAAGGAGCCACCCTCGGGTCAAGAAAATGAGGTTTTGAGGTCGAAATGGCATCATTTTTCTTCATTAACAGAAATGATGCAGAGCACAAACTTAATGAAAAATATTCTGGGAGTAGCTTCCCACGTATTGCCACCAGAATATCAACAGCCTGTGGTGAAAAACCCATTTCAATTTTGACTTGAAACCACATTTCCTATTTTCCCTGTAAGTTATTAAAGTGGTACCATGAGGAGGTGTCTGAAGGTCAAGATGAAAATCCCGGAGAGAGAAGAAGCAGGCAGAGTGATCGGAGAGATGACAGAAAAAGAAGCTGAAAGGATAATGACAGAGACAGTGAGGAGGCGAAAGGAAAGGAAATGAGTGGAAGAAAGAAAACTGCTAGGGAAAAAATTGACTTCATGAGAGTGAATGGGTAGAGGAAAAAGACTTTTTTTGCTCACTCCTTGACCACTCAGCCATGTCCACTTCCCTTTTAATAGATTTCTAGCATGGCTTCCTGTTCCTCCAAAAGCTCAGAAGATTAAAATGATAACCAGCAGTAATGAGGTCCTGCAGGGCTGCGGTAGCATGACTAATCAAATAGCAAAATGTACAGAAAGGTTCAGGGGCAAGGCTTCAAATGCATTGTCGTCTGTGATATATAGATCAGCCAGGGCGGTTAAATCATGATGATGCAGCATTACCAGCTCACAAAAGTAGAGTGTGTGATATGTATGATTTGAAGTGTCATTTTGTGTTCACATACGCATCACTTCAGAGCTGATTCATTATTAAATCAGTGGAAGCAAGTTCAAATCTCTGGCTGCTGTTTTCAGCTTTCATTTCATCTATATTATAGAAAATACCCATAAGCTACCTCATTCGGTAAAAAAGGATTAAAAACAGCTTTTGGTATATTGCATGCTCATACTTTAAACATGCAGCTGTAAGTTCTTCAGTTTTTACCAAATAATAAAATGTGAAAACTTGTAATTGCACCACAATCCTCTGATACTTTAACAGTTCACAAACTTATCTAGTGTTGCTTTGATAGAATTTAACCCAGAGGTAAATTAACAGTCGTCATATCTGAGTATCGATTGTGTGTCCTATGGTTGAAAGCATGTAATCACACCATCTTCCAGCCTTTGTGACATGGTAAAGGAAACGCTTGACAAATGTAGAAACAAATTGTACGTCCCTCCTGCTGTGTATGGTGGCAGTGATTTAGAGCAGTGATTCCCAACCCTGGTCCTCAAGGCCCACTATCCAGCAAGTCTTAGATGTCTCCCTGCTACGACACACCTGATTCAAATTCATGGCTCATTAGCAGACTTGTGCAGAGCTTGTCGGAGATTAAGACCTGCAGGATAGTGTGCCTTGAGGACCAGGATTGGGAATCACTGATTTAGAGGACACCACCATGGATTGTGTTGGGGTAAATGAACAACCAATCGGCATTTCTGGGTCCTTTGTGGTGACTTTTAAAGGTGCTCTTTTGATCCTTTAGGCTTGATGTCTTGTTCAAGGTTTAGGGTAAGGTGTTTAAGGTGGAAAAAAAAAAACCTTACTTCATTTAAAATAGCAATTGGCCTACAAAAATGATCAGAGTCTTTAGAGTTGATTCAAAATTGTTAGGCTCCTTTATTTTTGCATGGCACAAAGATATTTAGTTTTTATATTCCTGCATCAGGATCTAATTTCCTATGATAATGTTTTGCTTTTTAAAGCTGATTGTATTTTTTCCCCTAAATTTAACAAAGTAGTGGTGATGATTACATCTAGCCAAACAGCAAATTAATAAAAAAAAAGGGGCGAAACTGAGAAGTAGAAAAATGCTTAACAATCATTTACAGGTTTGAAAGTTCCTGTGACTTTCCCCCACTCTCCCTTCAGCCGCTGTATGAGGAACTTGTTGCTCCCAAGTAAACCCACCAGTACGTCATTTTATATGTTTGCTATCGATGTCCAATAGCAACATCTGAGTGTTGTGGCCCTGATATCAAACAACACTTTGTGTGTGTACCTCAGAATGACTCCGTGGAAATCAGCATGAGTTGATTTTGTGTGCCTTTACTAAGTGTAACATTCTCTTTTCATTTGAAGCTTTTGCACTGTACTCACAGCTGTGAAAAAAATAAAATAATAATAATAAAAAAAAAACGAAGTGGGATGTTTGATGTATTTTATACATTCTAACTTTGGTTTACAGGAAAAATAAAAGGCCTAAAAAAGAAAAAAAAAAAAGTAATCTCAATCTAAACCTCTGCAGCTCTGTGGAGGCATAGTTGGAGAATATGTGCTTTTATAGGGTCTGAGACACATTTACATCATTAAAAATATGGACACGGGGATCCCAGACCACCTCTGATTGGCCCATTGGCAGCATCTTGTTAGCACTGTCATGTATGCTGTTTTTTTTTCAGCCCGCCGTGTTAGAAAACACATCTGCAAGCTTTCCAGCAGTACTGTATGTCTCTATGTCAGTTTCAGTCTGCAGAACAGCTCTGTGTATTTTCCAGTCAAATTTATAGTGACTTGATTGTTGCTTACAACTCAGTTCCGTCCATGAATCTGTGGTGAAGACAGCTTTTCAACACCTACTGTATCATTAGACAGTTTCTTGCCTGGACTACAAACTCAGGTTGAACAAAACTGATGGGAAACATGCCTTTTGCTATCACCTTTGAGATGTGGTCTGCTATTTGCTCTTTGTGTATAACATCAGGATTAGTTTATCAGGTGACAAAGCTAACCATTGACTGCTGATTTGTGGATGGACCTTCTGTTGGATGCCTTGCATTCAAATGACTGTACATACTGTAGTCGTGGTCAGCTTATGATATGCTAGCTTCTCCTGGCAGAGGTTGTACCAGGTATCTTTTTTGTTTATTTTTCTGAAGTTGTTCCACTCAGAACTTTTTGCTGGCTGTTGTGTTTGGCTTTGCATGTGTCTTGTGTTTGTGCTCCATTAGCATAGAGTCTTATAGGCTAGGCTAAATAAAAGTTATAGTTTTTGCACTGCTAGCAAAATATGGACAAATTTGTGAAAGTGCCAATGGGCAAATGATGATGAATTAAAACAGGCATTTCAACTATCTAAAAAAGACAATAAAATATGATAAAGTATGTCTTACACTAGGCCTGACCCAGTAATGGTCAAGTAATGGTAATGGTTAATGGCAGGAAATGAAGACTGACCAGTGTGCTGTATGCCTTAGAATATTAGCATCTGACAGTATGAAGCCAAACAAGCTAAAATGGCATTTGGGGACTTCTCATCCTGAACACACACACAGACACACCTACTCACACACACACACACATGCACACACACGTACACAGAAAGCCTGTTGATTACTTTAGAAAAAAAATTACTTAATTGTTGTAAATAGCAGAGTTTTTTTTACTAAAGCAGCATCTGTCTCATTAAATTCTCAACTCACCTAGTTTGCAGGTTTAAACGCCTCACACGACAGCAGAGGAGTTGATCATTCCTTCTGCCACTGACATGGTTTTAAATATAATTAATGACGTAGCAGCCAACAAACTAAAGACTATTTCATGGAGCATTTGTTTGTTTTGCTGTAAGCAACGGGGTGCATGTGATAGTGGGATCAGGATTTTGTCGATAAAAAGGGGGCCCTGCAGAAAAAGTTTGGAAACCATTTCAGTAAGCCAACATAAATGAGCCTTAAGCAGAACAATAGTGATAAAACATCAAACAAGGTCATGAATCTGCGGCACCTTTCTGCTGCTTGCGAGTATGGCTCATTGTTTTGGTAGTAAAGCAAAAACAAAACAATTAAATTAGCATCTAGCGAAACATGAGCAAAAGATTTCTGAATAAACGAAAAATCTCCCCTTTTCCTTTTATTTGGTGGATGAAGTGAACATCTGTGTGAGCATAAAAGTAGATATGCCAGAGTTGTTTTTTACTAGTTTCTGTTTAAATCAGTAACTGAAGGTTAAAACAGGCCTTTCAGGAACCTTTCCCTTTTTTATTTTGCTCCCTGAAGTGTGTAACATTGCTGCATAGAAACATTCCCTTTACTCTAATCAAAGATCTAAATTACAGGTTCTCAAAGGTCCTCTGTGTCTGAGAAATTAATTAAAACACAGGAGCAGACGGAGTGTAATCATGGCAGGAAGTTGCTGGGTTTATGTTTTGTAGTTAATCTTTGGATCAGGTATCTCTTTTCTAAAAAGTAATTTATGTTCATTGGGTTTAGGTTTGATGTCCTGTTATATTACATATAATAAGGAGAAGAGAAAGCTAATTGCTGTACCACTGTTCATTCTGCTGCCCTCTAATCTGTCTCCCTGTAGTCAAGGATAAACTGCGTGTAGGTTCATTTGACAAACTTGCAAGTCAAATGTAAGATCTCAGGTGTAATCAGTTCTTTGTTTTTTTTGTTTTTTGCTTTGTTTTTCCAGCTGACAACTGTCAATTACTTTAAAATAAGTGGGATAAAGCTGCATTTTAGTAAATTGGCGGTAAAATTAAAGCTTTTTGTGTCACCATTAATCCATGATTATATAAATCATATGAAATGACCATTTTCTTATTTTATTTTTTTATTAGCCCTTGTACATAGTTTACTTCTTTTACATTTAAGCCCTAAATGTTCAGTGATAAGCAGTTGTTAAAGGGCATCAGTGGCAGGAACTTGGCCATTTCGTGGAGTCACCAAAGTAGAGTTTAAACATCTGAACACCGTGTTCTCAGCCTTCAGACAGGGTGACATGCTGAACAAAGTCATTTCTCTTGAGGTAGCAGACTAATTTTATGAAGATTGTATTTTAGCTCGGGGTAACCATTCTATTAAGTTCCCTTTTTCTGGAAACACTGGAAGAAAATCCACTACAGTTTCTCTGCCTCCATCCCCTTTATGTCCATCTTCCTTTCTCCCTGCAACTCCTTCCAGCTCGGCACTAAACTGACAAAACCTGCAGCTTTGCGTTTGTGAAGCAGCCCTACCTTTTTGACATAGCCCTGGATGAGCTCTGCGGTGGGCACCTGCTCTGCAGACAAACACTCTTCCAGTTGCAGCTTGTATGGTGGGCAGACCGACTGGCTCCTTTCCACCCTGCAAGCACCACAGTGGGGGAGAGAGAACAATTAGTTTCAGCCTCTCTGTGAACCAGGCTGTTGGACAAATGCTCACAAAGCATAAGAGTGCATGTACAGTTACATGCACACAATAATACGTTTGCAGCCAGCCTAGAATTATTAAATTGGAGTCATAATACTTTCACAAACAGCATGCTATTAACAGATCGAGGCATCAAATACACATCGAAACCCACATCAACAAATTTCACAGCATTGAGTAGCTTTGCTAATGTTATTGTTGCCTCGTGGGAGGTAAGACTGGAAATACAATAACACTTAAGTGAAACAAAGATCCACATGCATGAAAGAAAATACACAAAGCAGGAAATTCAAAGCAAATCCAGTCTGCCTGTCTATACCCTCCAACTCTCCCAGCTGAGGCTATATCAGTATTTTGAGCGGGGAGAATCTATTAATATATTGCTGTATTTTCTTTTTCTGTCCTCTGGAGGAAATCCCGGAGCCAGCCCAGAGGAGACTAATGCCCCAGCTTTTGTCTCCCTGCCTCTCATCCTGTTGACAAGGCGAAGAAGTCCCACACACCCTTTTCCTCAGTGTGCTGTAGATCCATGTGCATGTACAGTAGTTGTGTATGTCTGTGTGTGCTCTGCATGACCTCTGGCTTTACACAGACCCCTGAAGTGCGGGGAGGGTAAAAGATGCATGCATGCAAGCTGCTGTGAATGTTAAAGGTTGCACTTGAAGCTTGCTGGTGCACGCAAGGTTTCCCCCCTGAGAGAACATGTCCCTCCCTCTTTGTCTGTGACCATGTATGTTTTCTAAATGCTATGTTGCAGTGATTTTTCTGCCTCCTCCTCAATAAATACAGCTGTAATTTATTCAGAATGAACAATAACTGGGATATATGTTTTGCAATTATTTAAAGGACAGTTGTAGGTTTTATGACATCACAATAGGGGCAAAATTAAACATACATACTGGCTTAAAAAGCAGTAAAAAAAAACCTTGCAAGTTGCCAAAGCCTGAGGCCTTTTAATATCCTGTTAGTGGTCATAATTCGCTGCATCTGGTAGCTTTTCTGTGCCAAGAAAAGAAAAAAAAGAAGTGTTTTTGTAGTAGCATTAATTCACCTGACCACCAAAAACAACAGAAAAACCAAAGGAAGTGCAGATCTAAGAAAAAGGTTTGTAGGTTTACAGAAGTTATCTTAATGATTTTTAGAAAGGTTTCTGATAAGGTTTGTGTCACCTCAAACAATGATTGAGTTGGTAGAAACAATTATCAGAGGTGGGTAGAGGTGACACATTCAACCCCATAAACACTTCACATATATATATATATATATATATGTATTTGTATTTGTATATGTATATATATATTTGTATTTGTATTTGT
>JBAFTA010000007.1:4486611-4496939 GCA_036919975.1 Melanotaenia parkinsoni
GTGTGTGTGTGTGTGTGTGTGTATATATATATATATATATATACTGTATGTGCCTGTGAATGTATTTCTTTTCACATAGTTTATCATGATGAATGAAACATTTAGTGGTTCCTACTGGACCAAACATGCCTCCCCAGGTGAGTTGCTGTCTAAAAAAGCTTGGGAACCCCAATTAAAGTTGGATAACCACTTATTTGTCTAAGTTGAGTTGACTTTTTTCTATTTTAAATGTTACTTAAATCACATCAGGTGGAGTTGCTGTTGATCACTTATTGTTTTTACTGTTCATTGGCTATTAGTGTTGGCATGTTATATGTACTGTGGTAAACTAGCATCCTAATGATATGCTGAAAAAATAATGCACTCATGTTGTTTTTCTTATACCATTTCATCAAAACAGGAGTCTTGTTGTGATTGTTGTATTGAGCCTATTGATGAGGATGGGAGGAAAAGTACTAGACTTTTAGCTTATAGTTTTGTGTGAATGTCAACCTATATATTATAATGAGCTTTGGTGATGACTTAGCCTGTATTTGTGTCTGTGTGGAATTGCATGAGTGTGAGGGCATGTGTGCATTATATGAGCTGGGGTGGTCTGAGTGAATATCTGACTTCTGGTACAACTTTTTGGCTCAGTCTGGCCTTGGGCTACAATGTGTGCAAACAGAGATAATGAATTTCAGTCCTTAAAGATGGTGCTTTCATTCGAGCATCCAGCACAGCAGATAGTAGCATTCTTAAAGTTAGAACTTCAACAGATGGTAGGAGATACTGTACATTTAGATCTACATGATCACACAGGATGTTTGTTTAAAGCCATAGAACAACTGGTATGAGCTTTTCTTATATATGCTGTATCAGAAGCTTATAAACAGGCAAAGGGAAAAAAAAAATAACCTTGTTTCCAAATACATATGTGCAGCATGTAGATATGGCATTTGGAGAGAGATGTTGGATAAAAGATTGTAAAATGGCTAAGAGCTAGCTTGAGAGTCAAACTTCATCACTTCATTTTAAACACACTGAAGTGAAAAATTCTCCATTGTATTTATTGAAATCATAGGAAGCCATCTAACATTGTAAATTTAAATTACAGTGGTTCAAAACGGGCAGACCACAAGTGGTGCGGATCGATAGTATGACGTCCTCCACACTGACGCTCAGCACCGGTGCCTCCCAGTGATGTGTGCTCAACCCCCTGCTGTATACCTTGTTTACCCAAGACTGTACAGCCACACACAGCTCCAACACCGCAATCAAATTTGCTGACGACGCCACCATCATCGGCTGCATTTCAGATGGCGACGAATCCGCTTACAGAGCAGAGGTGAATGCTCTGGCATCGTGGTGCCAGGACAACAACCTGCTGCTCAATGTCAGCGAGACCAAGGACCTCATCGTGGACTACACACCCCTATCCACATCGAGGTGACAGCGGTGGAGAGAGTCAGTTGCTTCCGGTTCCTGGGGATCAGCATCAGTAAGGATCTGAGCTGGTCACATCACGTGAGTGTGATCACAAAAGCAGCAAAACAACGGCTCTTCTTTCTTTGGCATGCACTCCAGAATATTCACCAACTTCTATCGATGCCCCGTCGAGAGTGGCTGCATCACTACCTGGTACGGCAGCTGTAATTCTCTGGACCGCAAAGCTCTACAGCGGGTGGTCAGATCAGCACAACGCATCACCAGGACTGAGCTGCCAGCCATCCAGGACCTCTACATCCAGCGCTGTAGGAGGAAGTCCCAGCGGATCCTCTCTGATCCCAGCCACCCCAGTCATACACTTTTCAGGCTCCTGCCATCAGGCAGACGGTACAGAAGCATCAGGACTCGCACCAGCAGATTCAGGGACAGTTTCTACCCACAAGCCATCAGGCTACTGATGACATACCGGACAATCTGCACACTTGCTCACTCATTGTACCCACTGTACATCCGCACACACACACTACCTCTGCACTACTGTGTTCCTCTCCACTAGTATGTTTGTTTTCTTATGTAGTTTTTATTTTTACTTGTACTGATGCTTAATTTATGTGCAATTTTGAGAGGGCTCTGAGCCCAAGAATTTCATTAGTGGTAGTGATGTTTTATTGTTACCTGTATATGACTAATAAACTTGAAACTTGAAACTTGAAAAATTTGACAAATCTTTGAAAAAACTGACTCATCTATCAGAACAACCTCTTCACTCATTTCTTGCGTTGATCTGTTAGCAAAATTAGCCTATCCTATTACAGCAGTGACGTTTGCCTCCTCTCTAAAAACAAATGTTTTTCTTTGTGTTGAACAAAGATCAAACACACATGTACATGGAAACGAGATGCCACAGGCTAAGAAACAAACGTCTGGAACGACAAATAAAAGCAGTTTGAGCATTTCAGTTGTTTCTTCTAAATCTTGTAAATCTACAACAGATGTCATAACAGATGAGACTACGTAGTGAATAACCTGTTAAACATGGATGTTATCTTTACTAAACTTATCTAACTTCCATCTACAAAAAGCCAGTTTGTGACAAGTAAAAGTGAAATTCATCCACAAATAAAAATGTAATTAATATTAGCAATGCACCCATATTTTATAAACAGTTTTGTAGTTCCATTCAAGTATCACGTGATTGTTTGGAGTCACAGCATGAATAGTGGGAGGGGATGAGAGAGGCAATGTCAAGTACACAGCCATCGCTAGTGATGATGGGGATTTTCTGAGGCAACTAGCATTTTAAACTAATCTTAGCTGTCAAAGCTTAACAATGGAGATCCAGATACAAGTTAGAAAACATTTTATTAGGTTTAGCAGCAGCTGGAACTCATTTGTTGTGAATGCTCTGATAAAATCCTAATCTCTATTTTCAATTTCATGATTAGCAGCATTTAAGATGTAACATTCCCTTAAATAACAGAGATGCCCCAGATAAGAAGCCTGTAAATAGACTCAGTGTTTCATCCCAGGCTGTCAGGTGATTGACACCAAGGATGGCATATTGTAAAGACTTGAACTGCTTATCTCTGGCAAAATTACAGGACATAATGATAAAACAGAGAGTTTGACAAACCCAAATTAAGTTGTCATTTGCTGTGATGAATGATCTTAGGCTATGAACGCTCCTTCTCATACTGTAGGGATTCGGCACGTTGTTCAGCACCCACGTGCTTTTTCTGCATGTTCTCTTGCTTCACCTGTAAGAATTTAAACTATCACTGGTTTACATTTGCTCAAACAAAATGACAATTTCTCTACAGTTTGCATTGCTTTTACTGCTCTGTACTTATACTTTAGTCATTATTTCTTTTCTATCACTTTTCTTCTTCCATGTTAAATCCTTACTTCTATTCAGTTTCTCTATGGAGGAAGAAAAGTGCCATAATCAACTACATAAACACTGCACTCAATAATTAATCACATGTCTTATTAATTTCTTAAAAGTGGAAATAAACACATAAATAAATTACTAAATATATGCTGCAGTACATCATAAATGATTTTAAATAATAAACCCCTGTGGGCAGAGCTAACAACCAACACTGAGCGCTACCTGTGGCTTTGATTACATTGGTCTGAAGTTAAAGCAGTTGCTGAAATTACCTACTTTATTTATTTATTTAGTTTATTCTTTTTTTTTTTGGATTGTTTTTTATCACACAACTAACAGGTATCGCCATCAAACGTATAAATAAATACTGCCACCTAACGTGTAGCCATATTTGGACTGGCTCTGCAGGGATCTTTTATTTGGGAACAATTTATGATGACTTGCGGAGCAGGATAACCAATCAGGTGTCACAATCTGTTAATAAGTCACGGTGACACTTTTAATTAATTCATGGTCCACTGTAGCTCAAGAACAATGATCAAATGGTGGAATAATTATATTTGTTTTAACATAAATTTTATGAATTCAAATTACTTAAAGTTACTTAATTATGGATTTTATTATTTATTCATTTATTTAAATTTTGTCTTAACTACAGACCTATTTAAGTAAATTATTGTATATTTAATTAATCATTGCTTAATTAATGACACATTATGGTTAATTATTTATTTGAATTCATATGTTTTCTTCTAATTTCAATATTAAATTCCACATTTAAGAAATTATTTAATGCTGTATTTATTAACTTTATTGTGGGACTTTTCTCCTTCCAAACATTTCCCATCCAAATTCTTTTCTTTTTTTTAAATTCCCTCCATAGTACGCATCTCCTTAGTTTTCCTTACATGATCCCTTTGCTTCCAACAGACCTGTCAAGGCACAGATGTTCTGATGATTGCACTCCTTACTCCTGGTTGCTTGTAATATTGGTTTTCTGCAGTTCTTGTACTGTCGCTTTGGGTGAAAGAGTTTGCTAAATGACTGAAATGTCAAAGTAGATTGGTAGCAGTGGTTTTGTATTTTTGCTCAGCAGTAAAGATACAGCAGGAACAGCGATACAGCAATCAGGAATGTAGTTTCAACTGTGAGGAATCTGATTGCTCTGAATTTGATTACGCATCAGTAAGTCAGATTTATCCAGAACAATGTCACAGGCATGCTCACACAAAGGCACAAACTAAATGTGCAATCTGTGACTGCAGCATGTAAAGCTTACAAAACAATTCTAAGATGAAGTAAAAGCTTCAAAAGGCAGCAGACACACACACCCCTGCTTACATGCATGCTCTACAACAGGGTCTTTGTAGGTAGACCTTATTTTTTTTTTTGGGTGAATCAAAACCAGATAGATCCTGTGGAGCTTTAGCTGCTGGACTTGGCCCGTGTACCTGCAGAACATCTCTACTGCCATAAGAAAAGCTTCCCTTCAAAGCTTTACATTTTTTTATTGTCATATTTTATTTGAACAGACTTTACAGTTTGAGGCGTGAATATGCTGCTCCGGTTTCACGACCTTGAGGCTGTCAAATCCATTCAAAATGCATGAATGATTTTTGTCTTTACACCCATAGAAAGTGATATTTAGAAGGAAACAAACAACCTTAATGCCCTTCCTACCCACTCCTATGGTCCCCAGGAAATAAAGGGGGTTTGTGCACTGGATTGGAGAGAAGTTAGATGTGCGGCGATATCTTTGGTCCATGCAGCCGGTTTTAGCTGGAACGCTGACAGGGGTGAAAGGACCACATGCTGACCCACATAACAGATGTGGCGATGATGTGGTGTTGGCGAAATGACACTGAAAGGCTGTCCAACCTCTACTGCTGCTTTGATGATGTGTAAATGAAAATCTTTCTGTTTGCATATGTCCCAAAGAAAACAGTCAAATCTGATATATAATACATCAGCTCTGAACAGAATCATTATGCAGATCCTAACGTGCGACACCAACCAGGCAGCATAACATTTTTGTACCATTTACAATCTGATTCCCACTGAGTCTTTCTCTGCATAATGACCCCAATTAAGGTACATTAGTAATCTCAACATGCTTTAAGTGACTATAATGGCTTCATTATTTTGTGCTAGCAAAGGTCTTATTCCCAGGAGTGCAGCTAAGACCCTTGAAAGATGTTTGCCTTAAAGTCAGGCCTCTGCCTTTGTTCAGTGAAATACGTCGTCTTAATGAGACCCATCTGCCAGTTGTCACTTTTTGCTGTCTGATAACACTGAGGCTTCGTGCTAACTTGTTGAATTAAGCAGGATATTTAACCTTAATTTCTTTTTTAAAAACATGCCCACATTTATTTGCATAACAAGTTAACTGATTTTAAAGAAAACAAACTACTTTATCTTCTCTCTCCTCTGTGAATGCACTCTTAGCTCACACAGGAACACATTTCATGGCCAGAAAATGCTTTCTGCAGCACTCACCCATCATTAGGTTGGACAAGTATGGCCCGGTAGAGCTGGTGCTGCGGGCTGTTGGACTCTGGACCACAGGGATAGATGAAGGGGTGAATGGCTGCCAGGACGAAGCCCTGCTGGTAGAGCTCCTGCAGCTGATCTGGCAGCTCTCGGACAGACGAGAGACGCAGCGTCGAGGTTCCACCTGAGGTAAACAAGGAGGGGACATGATGTTTGAGGATGAACCATTTGAGATGAGTTTGAGGTTTATATGGACACATTTTTACTGCTTATTTTACAACAATGCTGTTTTTGGATTAAAGACTTCTGGTTAATGCTAATAAATAGTGTGTTTTGGATGTAAAACAGGATGACCATGGCTGATTGCATTTTTTATTTTTTATTGTTATTCAGATCTGTTTATTCCAAACAAATGATGTTTCTCTGAAGCAATCACTGCTGAGATTTTTGTTCCCAGGAAGAAAGACACAACATTTACTTTTAGGACAACAAAATTAAGCTTAATTTCCTGTGGGATGCAACAATTCCATTTGTTTAGTTTTCCAAAAAACCTTAGAAAATGCATAAACAAAATGTAGAGATTCTAAATGAGAACCCATCCTGCTGATCTTTACACTGGTATCCTGCTGATGTGAAGAGAATCATGTTGTTTGTGCCTCTAAACAAACCTGGTGAAGGTTTACTGGGAGTGAGACGACAGCTCTCACAAAGGGAAGGATTTTTCTAACTGCTTTTGTCTATGTAGAACTTTGCAAACCGCCGTCCCTCCGGATTTCTTTTTTTGTTCAGCAGCTGCAGGTCATCAAAATCTATTTTTGGACATGGGAACAGCTGCATTGCACAATACTTGGCATACCTGTTTACAGAATGTTATGGGGCTCCTAAGGACATCGACATTCCTGTTGTTAACGTTTTGAATGGCTCTTAAATCTCATTTCTTCTGTCTCAGCCCTTATTTAAGCCTGTTTCCTCAATCACATGAACTATCACATGAATAATATAAAACTCTTTTATAGTAGATCTCATTTAAATGCTCCAGTAGCTCAAAGGGTAAAGGAGTGAGAAAGATCTGAAGTGTACAGCTGCAGGTGAACCATGTATCAGCATCTGATGAAAGAGATAAGAAAGATTTTTTTTTTTTTTACAGCACTTCTTTGATTTCGACCTGCAGTAGCAGTGTGATTTCCCGTTCTTGTTCCAACTGAAGCTCCTCATAACTGTCAGAAGGCTCCAGTCCAGCATCACTCATTCATTTATGATGACACTTGGCAGCATAACAGAGATGGAGTTCAGATACCAAGACTGATTCAAGTGTCATTCCGAGTTAGATTTGGCAATTAGCTTTTCACTCCATTCCCTCAATCTGGGCATTATTCAAGTGCATCAAAATCAAAGCAGATTTGATAGCTGCGGCTCAGTATCGCTGCAGTTCCCTCTACATGCTCAGCTCAACTTTAATATCCAAAGAGAGCAAACAGAGCTCTGACAGTAATGAGTTGAAGTGAGAGGCTAGTGGTTAAAACAAAAATACTGAAAGCAAGGGACGGAGCTGAAGCAAAAAGCTCCTTCTCAGCATTATTGACTCCCAGCAGACCCACCCCCATCCCTTCCAGGGATGAAAACTTGCAGCAGACAGCCGCTGACGATGGCCTCGTTTAGGGAGCAACCAGCTGTGCTACAGCGAACCTCACACAGCTTCTGTCAGGCAACATCAGCCACTCACGATGTATGCTAATGAATGTGGGAAGGGAGAGTGCTTCAGGTTCAGGAGATGGAAGCAATTAGATCAGAACACGGAGCTTGATGTTGGGAAAGGGATGAGGATGGGCAGGAAAGGCAGATGAGGAACCAACAAGGAGGTCAAAATAGAGAGAGGGTGGGGGGTCTACTCCTGCCCAGCAGTGCACTGTATGTGGTAACATTTACTGCAGGCCAAACAGCTGGGGCACGTAGGAGAGCGCCAAGACAAAGAGCTGGATGCAGGACGAGAGACTGGAGAGGAGGGTGGGGGAAGGAAGAGAAGGTCTGCTTGTCTCTACAAGCTGTCACAAGACGTGGGAAATGCCTCGATGGCTAATTAGAGTCAATGAGGTTGTACAGACGAAAAGGTTCAGACGCATGGGAAAAGTCAATCTGTCAGAGTTCAGTGGGAGGTCAGAGTGGGCGAGAGTGGGTGGGGCAGACGGGTCATGCCAGTCTGCCCCACCCACATAGCTTTACCAGAGACCAGTGTTTGGTCTCTGGTCTCCCCGATATTACACAGTCAAACTTTTCACACTGCTGTGTTTCATGTCCTTCCCCAGACTGTGTTGTTTCTTTTCCTACAGTTAAACACGAGGGAGTAAGTCGTTCCTTATTTGATCTGCTGATACCGATGTCAGACATTTGATGTTAAAGTCTTGTTAATGTATGTGTGTGCGCTTGAAATTTATTGCACTTGGCTAGTGCAAACCAAACTTTTTGGCTTACAAAATACTTTAACAGCAATATAAGGATAGATTTTTTTTAGTACCTTTGTGAGTGATTTTACTTGCTGCTTAGCACTACACAACACCCAGTTTTGCAACTTTAAATGGAAACTGACACATGGGTTCAGAAAGAAACCCATGTCCTCTGGGACATTGCTCTGCAGGTTTTAGATGTAGCCCAGCTTCAATACACCTGATTCAAATGAATTTGATCACCTCAATAGCTTTTCCTCCACACAAATCTATTAGTGAACCATTAATTTGACACCCGAACCCTACAGGGCATTGACCCCCTAGAACCGGAGTTAAAGAACTCTGGTCTGGGAGACACAATGCAAAAAGAAAAATTAAGCTCAAGCAACAAACAAGACAATGCTCTCTGGTATCATTCAGTAAAGAATCCCACAATTTGTCTTTTCCCAAGTTAGAGTGTTTATTTTCCCTATAAATCCAAGTTTTTATATCTCTAGTCTGCATTTATTCATCTCCAAACAGTTACTGTTTGTAAACGTCATTTGCAACCCTATACCAGCTCTTCTAAATGCCAACAAGCATTGTGGGCTCTATAAATGCCATTATTATCATAATTTCACTTATATGAACTTGATTGTGATCATGAACGCTATCATTTGAACACTTTAGCCTACATTTGCTATCAATGACTCCCAAAATACCAGAATTAAACTGAGAGGAACAATGACCTCAGAGGTTCATGATGCTGATGTTGGTTCCTTTTTTTCTTTTAGACATGGTGCTCAAACTTTTAAATGGTCTGGATTTTTCCTAAAGGGTTCAGTGTTAAGGTACCAGTTTCCCCTGCCAAAGTACAGATAAACGATATACGACTATCAAAATACTGCGTACTGGTTCCAAACAAACACTGGAAAAACTTCAGTAGAAAAGGACTAAATCCATAAAGCTAAAGACAAGCCACAAAGTCTTTGAGCAGTGCTGTTGTGGATAAAAAGGGACTTACAAGGTGTTTACAACTCTTTCAGCAATGGAACCAACCATGCTTGTTTTTCATTCCTGCAGTTTCATCAGCACACAAATCTTACGAGTCAATACCATTTTATGTTGGGCCAGTTAGTAACATGAACTGGCTCTCTTCCAGGATAAAACAAAGTATGCTAAGTACAGCACATTGCTAGATGTGACAGCTAACCTGCTTAGTAGTGTCACATATTACCATATGCTGTTTTTGCATTACAATATGCTTTGAATTTTTCCTTCAAATGTTTCTGAGCTGATCTTACAGAAAAAAGTTAATTTTATTTCCTTAGCATAGGACCACTTTTTCTATTTACACCTTGCACCTCCACTGGGAAGCAGTTCCCATAAAAAGTGTGTGACACTGCAGTCTGTAACACAATGATATGGTGTTTTTAAGCATGCCATGCTACGTCATCAAGTCTGAAGCAATATCTGAAGCAACTGTACTTGTGCCAATCAGGAGGCAGCTTTAGCGCGATGGATACAGCGCTGATTCAGTCCAAATCCTTGCCTCCAAGGTACAAATCCAGAGTTTCATTGTGAACCATGAAAGTGGAAGAAGAGAAAAATCATATGCTTTTCTCTCAGGCCAAGTGAGTTCTTTGGCTAAAAATACTCCACCAAATTTCTCAATCGTACTCTGTCCTACTGCACCACAATGCAGGAGCTTTAGAAGTTAAAAAGCGTGGAGGAATTAACACAAAGAAATAGGCCACTGCTGCAAACGGGTAAAATGCATTAGTCTTCCCTCAATTGCTCATCTTCCCTCTTTCCCTGCTTTCCTTCACCACTGCCTGCCTTTAGAAATGAAATTAATCCTTCTGTGATCTGTGACTTTGTTTTTTCTTTCTTTCCTCTTTCATTATGGTGCAACATGAACACCCTGTCCTGACCCCAGAGGGATGCGCTGCATGTGTACGAGGCTCACGAGGTGAAAGATATGTGGAGAATGTAACTGACTTCTCTTGCTCTCTGATCTCCTTAGTCAAATCAAATCAAATCAAATCAAATTTATTTGTATAGCCCTATATCACAACAAGTTGTCTCAGAGGACTGTA
>JBAFTA010000007.1:4509864-4530723 GCA_036919975.1 Melanotaenia parkinsoni
AGGAAAGTAAAAGGGGGAGGGGCAGTCAGGTGGCAATAAGCAAAGGGACGGGGGTAGGGGGGTTTCAGTCGTGTGGGGACCTCGGCAAAAAAAAAAAAAAAAAAAAAAAAAAAAAAACACAAAAAAACCCCTTTGCTTCTCTGCAGCAACCAAGACTGTGCTAAAAATGATGCCAAGAAGGAAAAACGTTAACAATGATCTTAGAGAAGTAACTGTTACCCATCAATCTGGGAAGGGTTATAAGATCAAGATTATTTCCAAAGTACAGCACCAGGAGTCCATCATTCTACAGTGAGAAATATTATTCACAAGACAGCTGCCAGTCTTCATAGAAGTGGATGTCCCAGCAAATTAAACCCAAATGCAGACCCTGCAAAGCTCAGAAAATGAAAAAAAAAACAAACAAAAAAAACAACAAAAGAAAACAAAAACAAATATTTATAGCAACATCTACAGCTTCAGTTGGCTTGTTATGGCCCATTACGCTTCCTTTACATACGTCTGTTTCAAAAGTCAGTGCCTTCATTCTTTATTTCATGTCGGTATAAGTTGTTACCCAACACATCCACCAGAGGGCAGTGAAGCGCTCAGAGTTCACCTCAGAGGTCCAAAGTCAGTTTCACACAACAGCAAACATGGCGTAGGCAAACAAAGTCATGAAGTTAGAGAGAGACATAAACAAAGCAGCATAGTAGGCAGTGATGGTCTGTGCAGACATTAAATATGTTACAACAGCTTCTTCTTTGTTCCTTTAGGAGGTCGCATACTGCTCAACACTGCCCCCATGGTTTCAGGTGGATCTACTCTGTTTGCCTTGTCAGAGTATGAATCCACGCCAAAAAACTGACCAAATTACGTTTGTAAATGATGGAGAATGATGCACAGAAAGCTCTGTATCCGTATTACGCGTAGAGCATTAATGGGTCCTCTAATGTTTATGTTTAAAACCCTGAAGTTGTTTTGGTTGTTTTTGCTGTGCTTTGTTGTGTACAGTATTATTAGATTTCCAGAATATTTTGAAGGCAGTCACGACTTCATTTATTAGCTTTGTGTGTGATTTTTACCATTTACAGTGGTGCACGGAGCTGTACATGAATCATCATGCACTGGCTGAAAAGCCAATTATGAGTGATTTTGAAAGGTCATGCAGTTTTCCCCCATTTGTTTCTGGAACATAAGATTATTTTTATTTGTTAGACATACCTACACATGATGAAGCGTTTTTCTTTTATATTATAAAAAAAATTGGTTAAAGTCACCAACTGTCACAAATGATCAATTATATTGTTACTTAATGCAGATTTAAAGAGAAATTTGGTTATCAGCTGCATTTTTCTGCCACAGAACCTAAAATCTCAGCAGGCTCTCTTCTCTGAAAAGGCTTATGTTCCCCGATGAGCACAAGCTTCATTTCTGGATGAGAAAAATGGAGAGATATGCTTTTAGATTTAACCAGACAGTTAAGTCATTTTAGCAAAGCCTGCATTGAGTTTGCAGAAATTATTGATCACTTTTGTATTATAAAACCGCTGTATGGCATTTTATAAATGTCAAAATCATTGATCAGTTACCAAAAAACTGATTTTCTGGATTGTATTCTGCCTGGTATCCAAAGCTACAAAACCCATTGTGCTGTTTGATTTGAATCACGAGTTACTGGTTTAGCAACTACATCTGAATATCTTCAAACCACTCTCTCCTGCTTAATCTCTCTCTTGGTCACTTCTCTGTTTCCACAGGTAGATAAGCAATCACGAGCACCACATCTACTAATCAAATATTGCATATTTGAATGGCAGTTATTTGAATAAATTTACAGAACAGGATTTCTTGTGCTCACACAGGCTGAAGCAACACACCGCCTGTGCCTTCACACCTCCTGCGCTTTCCCGCCTCTCATTCTCGCACTAACACTGATGGGATCACACCTGCATGAAGAGCAGAACGGCCTGCTCCTGTTCACTTCCCAGATGCTGCGAGTGGACACGATGACACTTGTTATGCCTGGTCTGAACTATTTCAGAGGTTCAGTTACCAAAAATATTACATTTTATTAAATCATAAACATTACACCGAAAACAAGCAAGAAATTTATTATGAATTCAGTGTTATTGATTTTCAGCCATGTCAGTCAGATGCTACTCAATGTATGAATTCCTGTTCCAGCATGATTGGCAGCGTTTCAGGAGGTCCATGGAGCAGCAGCAGAATTCAAAACAGAAATACCATGCCATGATGTGTTCACGTCCTTGCTGTAGTTTTGCTATTACTGACATTTGTTTTGCGAACAAGCCTGGACCCAGGGAAATTCCTGAATTAGTAAAATAAGGAATCGAACATGGCCAGCTTGTGGGCTGAATCAGTCGCTAACTGTACCATGTACAACTCAGAATACAACAGAGACCAGTGTAAACATCATAAAGCTAGCTTTACTTAATATTAGATCTCTGTCCAACAAGTCACTTTTAGTTAATGACTTCTTACAGTTTAGATTTTATTTTTCTGACAGAAACATGGTTAACAGAAGACATAAGTTAATTAAAGAGCACCCCCTTATTTTAGTTTTATGAATATATGTTGAAACAGGAGGAAAGGTGGAGGAGAAACTGCCTTATTTAAAGATTTTTTCCAGTGTAAAGAGATTTCATTTGGTGATTTTACTTATTTTAAATAAGTTTGTTTTATTTTAAGGGCTGTTCCTAAAATCATATTTTTAACAATCTGCTGACATTCAGAATTTAAACATTTCTTCTGTATTGGACACGTTTGGCTTGTGGAAACATGTAGAAGAACCGACCCACAGGCCTGGTTATTTCAAAAGGTGTTGAAATTAAAAAAGCGCACCCTGAAGAAGGTGAGGACTATTTTCTCGATTTATCTTGTATTCTATTGGCTGGAGGAGGTTTGACAGACAGCTCTTTCAGCAACCCAAGAGAGAAAAAATATTCAAGAGCAGAAGTTTTGAGAGCAGAGAATGTGTCTGAGTGTGAGGGAAAGAGACCAAGTCTGAGTGCAGAGATTTGAAAGGAAAAACAATATGTTTGAAAGCAAGAGGGTACTTTCTGAGTGTGAGAGCTGAGATGTGAGAGAGAGCAAGATTATAGTTGAGCCTGAAAACCAGAAATCTTGCTCTCAAAGGAAACAATTATGCTCTTGATTAAAGATAGGAAAATACCCCCATATTAGTGGTTCTTTCCAATGAGAAATGCTACTATTTTAGCAAAAAAATTAAATCAACTGGGCAAATTAATAATGTCACACAGTCAAACAGGTAAACTACTCTGTGTCTAAATCCTGGAAATAATTCAGATGTTATGTCACAACTGAAAATGGTTGATTTAAAAATCCTGCAAGAAATAGTTTGGCATCTGAAATCAATGATATGCACTCTTTATATGATACCATCCAACTTTTTAAAAACAGTTTTTACCTCAGTAGAAAGTGATCTCCTACTGTAGTTAACAGCTCGCCATTATCAGGCATTTTTCCCAAGTCACTAAATGTAACTGCCATTAAGTCACCCCTAAAGAAAAGGAATTTAGACACCTCTATAATGAACTACTATAGACCTGTCTCTGACCTAAAAGATTATTGAGAAAGTTGTATTTCACCAGCTTTATGTGTTTTTAAATAAAAGCAGAAATCTTGATAAATTTCAGTCCAGTTTCCAACCTCATCACAGCACTGAAACAGCCCATTAGGTTGAATACTGATTCTGGTCAAGTATCAGTCCTGGTTCTGCTGGATCTCAGTGCTGCATTTGATACTGTGGATCACAGAATCCTGTTGCACAGGCTGGAAAACTGGGACTTTCTGGGACTTAGAAGGCCGGAGTTATTTTGTTACGACCAGCAGCTATGAATCCGAGCAAGTGGCCATGACTTGTGGAGTCCCACAGAGGTCAGTCCTTGGACCGCTTCTGTTCAACTTGTATATGCTTCTTTTGGGTCAAATATTACAGAACTTTAGCAATAATTATCACAGTTATGCAGACGATACACAACTTTATGTGTTACTAAACGACTGCAGCCTAATAGATTTATTGTGTCAGTGTTTGGCGAAAATAAAGACTTAGATGAGAGAGAATTTTCCACAATCAAATGAAGACAAGACTGAAATTATTCTGCTTGGTAGCAAAGAGAAGAGGGTCAGCACTGGTCAACACCTGGAGACTCAGTCTCTTAAAATCACCGATCAGACCAGAGTCCAGACAAAACATGGAGAAGCAGCATTTAGCTTTTATGCCACAAACAAGTGGAACAAACTGCCAGTGGAGATTAAATGTAGAACTTTTAAATCCCGGTTAAAAACATTTCTCATGTGCCTATGCATGAAATCTGCATGGTAACTTTTGGCAAAAACAATGTTATTACAAGCCTTCATAAAAATTCAGTTAGTCACCTGCAGCTTATTCAGAACTCTGCTGCTCGAGTCCTCACTAAGACCAAGAAAGTGGACCACATCAATCCAGCTCGTCTAGCTATGAAATTACTCTGGATGGCATTAACTTGGCTTCCTGTACTACAGTGAGCAACCATTGAGCTATTTTTGACTAGGGTTTGTTGTTTGGCTCACACACGAAGGTGGTATGACCATGTGCCTAAGAGCCCCTAATATTGCTAAGATAAGGGGGTCCTGTGTCAGGGATGCAGATCCAGCTGATCCAAAATGTGCAGCGAGGGTTCTGATGAGAACTAGCATTAGAGTTCACAGTTTGTTGTTTGTTCTGTTGAATGATCGAGTGGCTACTTTTGACAAGCTGGATGTTTTCACTGTAGCAGAATATTGGGTTTTCTTTGACCTTTGCTTTCACGATACATGTGGAGTGTAACAGAGACAGACAGGTTTCAGAGTACAGAGAATTGGTGGGCGACTAATGCAGACTTTGCATGGATGACTGTTTTTATTGGGCTTATTGCTCTTTTAGGATTACCTTTAAATCTCATGACCAGCTGCGCAAGGACCATTTCATTATTTTCTTTTCATCAGCTCTTATTATGAACTATTTTTATAACTTAAATTCCCAAAATGTTGGTATGCTGTGTATCATGTAATAAAAACAATGCAATGCAATTTTTGACAAATCTAATCAACCCATATTTTATTCCCAGTAGAAATTAAACAACATATCAGATGTTGAAACTGAGACATTTATCAGTTCATGGAAAATATGAGCTCATTTTGAATCTGATGGCAGCAGCACACCTGTAAAAAGTAATTCCAGGGTGATGTTTAGCATTGTGCAGCACCCCCTCTTCTTTTAACAGCTGTCTGTAAAGGTCGGATAAGACCAGTTTCTGGAGTTTTGGGAGAGGGATGTTGGCCCATTCTGGTCTGATGTAGGATTCTAGCAGTCCTACAGTCATGGACCTTGGTTACAGGATTTCTGCTTCCATGATGCTCCAGATGTTTTGTATTGGTGAAAGGTCTGGACTGCAGGCAGAACAGCCGGACTCTTCTCCTGTGAAGCCATGCTGCTGTGATGGATGCAGGATGTGGTTCAGCATCGTCTTGCTGAAATCTGCAAAGCCTTCCCTGAAAGAGATGTTGTCTGGATGGGAGCAGATAGCTCTAAAACCTCCATGTACTTTTCAGCATTGATGGAGCTTCAACTATGCAACCCCATCTCATCAGAGATGCAGCTTTTCACCTGTCCACTGTTAACAAGTTGGATGCTTCCTCTCCTCTTTAGTCTGCAGGACACGGCATCCATGCTTTCTAAAGAAAATTCTAATTATTTTAATTTTCCACTTTGTCAAAGACTATTTTAAATGATCTTGAGCTCAGATAAGATGGCAGTGTTTCTGGATCCTGTTTACATCTGGCTTCTTCTTTGCATAATAGAGCTTCAACCTGCATTTGTGGATTACAGGGTGAACTGTGTTCAGACAGTGACTCCTTGATGTCTTCCTGATCCCATGCAGTGATTTCCAGTATAGAATAATGTCTGTTTTTAATACAGCCTGAGGACCTAAAGATTATACAAGCATCCAGTTTGATCATTAGTCTTTTCCAGAGCACACAGAGATTCCTCCTGGTTATCTGAATCTTTTGATATTATACACTGTAGGTTGAGGAACATTTTTCTGAAATTATTCCACAAATTATTGGACTGTTTGTCTCAAATTGGTGAACCTCTGCCTAACTTGCCAATTAAGTTAAGTAGTTATCAAAAGCTCCTCCAGTTACTTATGCTAGTTACTTTTCCAGTGTTTTGTTGCACCAGTTCCAACTTTTTAGACATATGTTGCTGCCATCAGATTCAAAATTAATGAATATTTTCTAAGAAATGGTAAAATGTCTGATTTTCAACATCTGATATGTTGTTTATGTTCTATTTAGAATAAAATATGGGTTTACGAGATGTGAAAACCATTGCATTCTGTTTTTATTTACATTGTGCACAGCACCCCAACCTTTTTTTTATTTATTTATTTATTTATTTTTTTTAATTTTGGTTGTATATTAGAACATATATTTTCCTTATCATGCACACTTGGCTGTATATCATTGCAAGCTGCTGCTGTGACAAAAAAAACATCCCTCATAGGATCAATGAAGTATGCAATGAATGCAGCAAAACTCACATATTTAACTAGTGTACTAGTATAGATTAATAAAAGTTGTCTTCTTCTCTTTCTCCTCATACCTGCTGCTGCTGTTTGATGTTAAAATTTCAAGTCCAATATGAGGAAAATGGTGAGTAGAAAGCTGGTGGAGAGTCTGCCCTGGGGGCAAATTCAAACACATGACCAGAAGAGTGAAGAAAGTCTGAACACAGGAAACAAATGAGACACGCTTCTCTGCACCATCAACAGCTCCTGTTAAGATGCCCTTGAGCAAGGTGCTTAACGGCCGACTGCCCCTTTTAGACAGTCTGGTGCTGACTGGCACCAGCCTGCAGTCAAACTGGACAGCTTCAAGGTCTTAATGTCTGTAACTGAGTGAGTGTGAAGGTTTCTGCTGAATGAAAGCGCACAGCAGAGCTTTTCTGGGTAAATAAAGATAAAAACAAATAGCACTGGAGGGTCAACTATGCTAAAGCAGTTGCTCTTTCTTTATCTAGACAGAGCATTTAAAGCTGCCTGGATAAATTTAGGAATACATAAACATCTCTCAATCTTTGTCCAGCGCTCCTGCAGAAGCTTTTACTGAAGATGGAAGGGAAGAGCAAGCCAGATTCATCTGCGCTTCGCTTCTCTAAATGACTGCAGCACTGTATTTTGAAGCCACGTGGCTAAATGAAAAGGCGCAGGATGTCTTGATGAGGGAAAACTACCTGTAATTTGTTCAGCCAGGAAAAAGGTTTATATATAGAAATAATACAAGGTCTATGTCTTTTCTCTCCGCTGCATGCTCTAGCTCTTTATTTTCTTCTTTTCTCTGAAGAGTTCAAGTGAGCCTCCATCAACAGCCCTTAGGCTGACAGGAGGCCTCCAGAGTGTGTTTTGTCCGCTCGACACCACCTCCTCTGCTGACAGCCTTCAGTTGCTTGGAGACGTTGGTCGCTCCAGAGACGAGCTCTGGTAAATGAGCAGGTTTCTGATCAAAGCCCATGACGGCTTCACTGCTGCCTTCCATACAGCCACACACTCTTACTTCCTGTTCAAGGCTAACAACAACTTGTAGGCATTTCCCAAACATCACACCCTGCCATTACTGTCAAAAACCACATTCTGCCAAGATGTGTCGACTTGATTGGGGGTTTTCCTGCTATTAGCAATGCAAAAGAGAGCAAATCTGAATTTTAAAACATGAGGCTGTGCGATGATTAAGCTGTCTGATAGGCTTTTAATGTTTTGGTGGCACCATAGGTTTGCTATTAGATGCTTTGTGCTGTTGATTGTGGTGTATAATTTACTCTATACCCTGCACGCTTTAACCATGCAGGACTGAACAGCCTGTGCTGCTGTCATCAATTTCCAGGCAAAAAAACTGAATTCACTCTAGGAATGATTTCAGATTGTGGTTGTAATGGTAACTATGTGTGTTTCCAGCAGAAAAAGACAAACTCAATTTATGCTTTTGTTGCTAAACCCGTATAAGTTAGTTTACATTTATACACATAGAATAACGTACCCCTGTTAGGTCTATACAGTATTTTATATTTACATTGAGTAGCAATTGTGTAGAGTAGCAGGAATTTGCAGATAACAACCATAACTAACAAACTGTCCCTGATATCTTTCTGGTCTCTCATCACTTAGGTTTTAGTAAATACTTTGCAATATGACAGAAAATAGCAAGTTAAGGTAAGACTGCAAAGTCCTTGTGTACTTGTATACTTGCCCAGGTTTCATACATCACACCACTAAAATGAACATCTATGTTGTCTCACTTAATGGCTTACAGCAAATTCAAAGTTTAACCAAGTTGCATAGAGCAACACTCGCTGCTTTGTTTGTCTTTGGAGCTGCTTTCAAACTCTGTAGCATCACTGCAACTATGTTTGTTTACAGCGAAAACAGCAGGAGCAGCTGCTTACGATCTGAACATACCTTAAAGGTACAGTCAGTACCAGCTGTACCATGGCTTCTGCAAGTCAATCCATTATCTGGTAATTGTTAAATTACACGTGAGATCCTCTGTATGTCAACATGCAGTTTACAAGTGTCCTTAAGGAAGATGCAGAAATCCCTCCTGGTATATCATCGGTGTGTGAAGTTGTGTTTAAAACTGAATATTAAAACAGGAGAATGACTCCATAAAGGGTGTTTCATCGCATTTCATCACATAGTCAGGAATGAACTTTTACTTCTTTTACTGGGTTTTTTTCTTTAAAAGAAACAGCTCTGTAAATATCAATGTTACTTAAAATGTGCTTATATAATTACCATGTATAAAAACACACACTTCAGTTCAGTTGTGAGTTGAAAAAAAAACTATTTTGGATTATGTAGAAATATTTTTCAAACCTGCATTACACTGCTCTGACAAAGATGTAATTTAAATGTATTTAATGTGTCATAAGGATCAAAAATATGACATTTTACAGGCTGTGTGCTGACAGCAAGATGTCCCTAGACATCATAAAGATGCCAGTTAAAGTCATAAATGTAAAGAACAGCACTGATCTGTTAGGATTTAGGAATTTCTATTGCAAAATTGTTATTATTACAACAGGCACACTTACTTACTTACAAAACTTGAACTTTTTGACCAAACTGAACCCAACCGAGACATCTGTGGATGTTTTTAGGCGTCTTGAATAAATTATCAACCACACAAAAGCACAATTCATGTCTATTAGCACAAATGGAATGATTTACATTTTTCTGTGCATTTCACGTTTTTCACACGTAACCAGGTTTGAATAACAGGAAATGTGTAATTATTTACATTTTTTTTACACATGCCGAGGGTCACGACCCCCCATAATTCCCAGGTAATATTTTCTGAAATATTGTAAAACCTCCACAGAAGATGAAATCTGTTAACTTTTCTAGATCAAATCACTTTTTTTCCAGGAAGAATGCCCCCCACCCCCTACCTTTACTACTGTTTGTCTTAAATGGCCAGGGTTACATGATGTTTATTAATTGATATTAATTATTCAGAATTAAACAATTCACAGTTAAATTATTCTCCTTCGCATTAACATAGTAATAGTCATTCTAAAATAAGCTTTATCCAAAAACACTTTTAAATGCCTTATCAAATTCAAATTGACAAGGTCATTATGAAGAGAATGTCATTTTAATTCTGAATTAAAGGGAAATTAAAACTCATGTAAACATGACCACTGTCTTGTCACCATCTTTTCACTGCTTCTACAATGCAAAGTAAATGGTGAAGGGACTGTACTTATACAGCGCTTTTCCAGTCACGTTGACTAATTCAAGCTCTTTACACTACACATCACATATCACCCATTCACACACACATTCATACCCACATAGACACAACAGGAAGCAACATGGAGTTCAGTGTCTTGCCCAAGGACACTTCGGCATGTAGTCAGGGGAAGTCGCCCCCGTCCCCCACCAACCGACTTTCCGGTTGGTGGGCGACTGCTCTTCCTCCTGAGCTACAGCCGCCCCAAGGTAAGCATGGAGAAGCAGCTTTTAGTCACTGTGTGCCACCGAGCCGGAACCTGATCTTTGTTTTTTAAGTAGATACATCAGTTTGAATAGCCTGAATATAAAATGTGCAGCAAAAAAGATGCTAGTTGCATTTTAAATAGATAATGCAACATTTATATATAATTGGTAGAGGATGGTCAGCTTCTTCTAAACAGGAACAACAGACTACAACTGATGAATAAATATTGCAGAGAAGAAGTGAAAAGTAGCATTAGGCTAAATGCTTTAAATGGTTAAATTAACTGTGTACATGGATTCAGTTTCTGGTCAGACATTAAAAAGTAAAGCATTCTTTGCCTGGGTACACACCCTTAAAAACATTCCCATCTCCAAACCCTGGACATTTCTGCAGCTTCCCCACTGAAATGTTTGCAGTGAGAGTTCTGCTCGCCTCTTCAATTATGTCTGAAGTTGTTGACAGGAGCAGAACCCAACATGTCAAATCCGATACTCAGCAAGCAGAAAGCCTGTCCAATCCACCTGGCTGGGAGAAGTTCATGTCAGCGTGGAGTGTGGGCGTGGGTGTCAGAGGTAGCTTTGCTGCATCACAACTTGCAGCCAGATGTGTTGTGATTTAGAGTCAAGGAAACATCTCGGAGCCTCAAACATGGGAGCTAACATGTCTTCGTTCCCTTTCTCCTCTGACTTGGCAGTCATACTTTAACTCCACCAAAACCATCTCCTGGGGGAGTGCTGGAGGTCAGACAATGGTGTTTACTAAAAGTCAAGAAATTGTTCCTGAAAAGGACAAAATCTCCACTGGAAAGCAGATTGAAAATAACAATAATTGTCAGTGTAACACTAAAAACGTCTCTTTTAAAGACTGCCAACTGTTAGCCAGGCTGTTCCTCACTTTGCAGTTTCTCTAAAAATAACAAAGTGTGAAATGGTTTGGGGGCTTGCAAATTGCTTTTGACTGTAAAACTGTTTCCGGCTTGTGACCTGTTTGTTGCCAAGAGGTTTAAAGTTGCATCCAGACTGCTTCTGCTTTAACACCACCACCTTCAAACATAGCTTTGAGTGTTAAATATTCTGGGTATTTATGTCACCTAGATTACACCTTCACACCTAATCCGTCATTATCTTTGTGCCGCAGTGACAAAAGCCAATTGCTCATGTTGTGTGCAGCAGTGGGGGGAGCATGCCTAACAACGCTCAGTTGCATAACAACAACATAAGGCATGGTGTTGCTCATTGCTGTTTGGTTATCATCTAAATGCAAATTGAATTCTGTTTATGACCTCCAATAAGTCGTATTTTATCAAGACCGTGTTGAACTTAATTATATGACACTGCAACAGAAACACAGAGGTGATTTTACACCAAGCAGTGACTAAGATCAGGTCTTCCTTTAGTCTCAGAAAAAAGTTCTAAAACTGGCATCATAAACTACACGATCCACTAATCCTAATCCTTTTTACCAGGGTGTTTTTCCACCATTTCACTGAGCTAATTAAATTCTTTTTAGTATGTACTGTAAGTGTAAACACTGAAAAAAAAAGAAAACATGAAAAATATGAATATATTAAATAGACCAGAAATAAAGCTAGTCATACTGGATGTAGATTAATACCAGTTTATTTAGTTTATTGTGTCAGACTGAGTTTCAGTGACATTTATGCTTCTGTGGTTTCATTATTCTGCTCTCTTGTTTTCACACATGATCATGCTAACGTCCAACATCATCTTACCAGCTGCATTTTCAGCTGTATTTAGGTACAGGGACTTTCATGTACCAGGAAGCTTTTATTTGACAACACTGCAGCTTATTTTCTGATGTGGTCAGTGGGTTCTTATAGTCAGAAAATTAACATATTACTGTCATTAAAAACAAGTAGAGGACGTTAAGTAGATTAATGAGTTTTATCTTTTTGTTTTATATTTGAAAAATGGAGGATTACACTTATTAATGCACGAACGGGCAAAGGTGCTGGAGCTGATCTCATTAAAGAGGGAAAACATGAGGGAATCTGAGAAAAGAAGAAGCATGGGCACAACTTTTTCTCTAAATACCCAGTAATCTCATTCTTTCTACACATTACTTGCCAACACCAGGTTCTTGAAGAAGTTTTTGACATTTTTTCTATGGTAGCAGGTTGAGAAGTTTCCGTTTAAGTCAAGCTAAAAGGAGCTTGTAAGTTGGCACATCTATGTGATGCATGTTTGTGTAAATGCTGCATAAATATGCTATTTTGTTTTTCTGCATACGGGTCATGTTTCATTTAAATCTGTGCATCTGTAGCTGACTAGTATCACAGCAAAGCCGCAGAAATATAACTCAAAAATGAATTAAGGATTGGATATAGGTCACATCTGAGCATTGAGCCCAGTAATGTGAAGCCCACGTTATTGCAGGTTACCTCATGGGGATCATCAGTGTCTACACCAAGTTTAATAACAACCAGTTCAGCTGCTGTTTTGGTCTCAACTGAAGCTTCACTGCAAGCACAGACCAAAAAAAAGTTAATTTCAGTACTCCATAATTAAAAAACAATATATCTCGTAATCTTAATTCACACTTTGATGTGGAGGAATATGGTTGGATGGTTTTAGACAATTGAGGTTTTCACTGGGCCGCGTTGGAGGGCAATTGGGAACCAGAGATGGAGCGTATGCTAATAGAAACACAGTGCTAATCCATCACCCAGTCTCTTCAGAAATAATTAAGTCAAATTATAGACAGCCCCCACACCGGCACTTTAATCTCCCTCCAGATGGGGACCCTGCTGATCAACAGGTGGCCTCTCCTCATATGAACCTTCATCCCACCACTGTCATGTGAATCCACACCCGCAACAATGGTGGACCAGAGGAGCCAGACATCCGGGTGAAATATGAGATGCATGTGTAATTATGATGGAGCGAGTGTACGTGTTGATATCTATTTCCTAATTAACCACCTACTGTGCCTCTGTGACACCTGTCTTTGTCTTTTGCCTGTGATTATAACAAAAGGCTGAAAATGAGATGCAGCCAGTCACTGAATTCAAGTGGCTGTCTCCTGTTTTCACAGTTCAAGTTGTCATGTTCTGTTTTTAGCAATGAAACAAAGCAAAAAAAAAAAAAAAAACTCTGCAACTTGATGGGGAATATATAGTCATTTTAATCTTAAACTTTCTGGTGCAGTTTTGTTTAAATCGTGACTTCTGGATGGGTTCATGTGGACATTGTTAAATTCACTGCTTCCTTGGAAAACTGCCGACAGTTACTGGTACAAATCTGTAAAAATGTTCAGTCTTAATCATACCGTAGGCCAGACTACAAAGGAGGTTATTCCCCTGCTGGTGATTGCTTCTTCAGTTTATACACATATCATCATACAGTATAAACTCTGCCTAATCAGGGTGCCATTGCCCTTCGTCACAGAAGAATAGAGAATTATACATCCACGCTGCAGCTGCGGATGATGAACTCTGATTGCTTTTCCCTCGTCTCTCTTCCATCACTGCAAATTCATCACACTGACAAATCGTTTTCCGTATCCCACGTGGGTGTTGGTGCAATCAAACTGTAACGTGCGCACTAATCGACCCCAATCAGCATCGTGTTTTGAATGCCACCTCTAGATGCGGTGGGTTGAAAACACAGGCAGATCTGAGGCGTCGCTTGTTCCATTTGACAGTGGCTTCAGGCAAACTGTGAGTCCACCCCGGAGAGAATGAAATCACAAGAAAAACCTGAGGCCACCGTGTACATGACTCACAGAGATGTCTAAAGATGCAGAGCCAATCAGCTTTGCAAAGAGTCAGTGTGGCTGTACATTTTCTGTCAATTTTCCAATCCGTTTGTCAAATACAGTTAAATAAAATGGCTACATTTACATTTATGGTGCTAGTAGTCCTGAAGGTCTGGCTGTAGAGCTGAGAGTATGGTCCTAACACACAGAAACAGGAACCCTGCACACCAAATCATTCTAACTAGAGACAACTTTAGAAATGCTTTTGATAAATGTTTGGCTCCAACTCCTAACACATCCACTGGGAGAGTTCAAACAACTTGAGAAAGTCTGGAAGGCTGAGCTGGCGCAGGTTAATGGGAGTGGGAATAGACTTTGGCACAAGGAGAAAGCCAAACTTCTTCTGCAGAAATGTTCAGATATCACTAAATCACTCTTTTTCTCGTCTGTATGAGAAGATGTTACAAGAAAAATCAGGAAGATTTTATTTTTTCTTCTAGCAGGGATGGTGAAATGAAGCCTTGTGAAGCACCAAAACACTTGACACGTGTGCTGTGACTCACTGTGTCAAAGCATGACATCAGCTGGCTGAGTGAGTGTGATGCGTTTCAGGAAACGCTGACAGGGCTTCACTACTTCACTGCTGTCCTAAGTCTCACTTTTGACTCATCTTTGACTCAGCGTTTAACCGTCTGGACTCGACAGACGCACTCGTGGGTCCAAATCACATATCCGACTTCAAGATGCAGCCACGCAGAGTCTCCATTGCAGCTTCAGGCAGCAGCGCAGATTTCAAACTATTTAACAGTTTATAAATTGTGTTGGTAGACCGAGTAAAACCTGAACTATGATACAA
The DNA here is from genome assembly GCA_036919975.1 of Melanotaenia parkinsoni. Taxonomy (NCBI): domain Eukaryota; kingdom Metazoa; phylum Chordata; class Actinopteri; order Atheriniformes; family Melanotaeniidae; genus Melanotaenia; species Melanotaenia parkinsoni. The sequence continues at coordinate 4,524,479 of JBAFTA010000007.1, forward strand.
AATGTATGGCCTAATTTCTTTGCGTATATTATTTGTTCGATAAAAATAGTAAATTCTAAGGAAAGTGCAAGAATAAAATGCCTGAAAAAAAATCCTATTGAAAAATGTACCATATTAACCAATCAAAATATTATATGACAACATGATGCATTTAGCTGTTGTGGAAGAGAAAAAGTTGCAGTAGTGACCAAAATTCAACAAAACAGATAGAAGTGCTGCCTCCTGGTGGACCGGAGGACTAACACATCCTGTAAATATAAAACTTGTGGCCTCGGTTGGTGTGCTCATGTGACTTTTAGTGTGCTGAAGCACTGTATCAAAAAAGTGCTTGCGACACTTCAAAAGGTCGAGCCGATGGACTCGAGCGTAACATCGCCTCCAGTAAGTCCAGCACTTTTTGTTCTTTTGAAATAAATCTTAGTTTGCACATCTGCCTGCCCCTTCCTTCATCATCCTGCTTTTGGTTCCTACCTCCTTGTCTTCAACCTTGCCTTGTGACAGTATTCATCATTAAGTGCATCATCTGAAGAGACTTCGCTTCTTTTGTCCCTACTGAGGACACAGCATGTGATTCCAATACTGCATTGACAGCCTTAATGGAAAAGCTCCTGTGAATAAACTAAACCTCAGCTAAACAAACCCTTGTGGGTTTTTTTTTTTTTTGTTTTTTTTTTCAGTCTTTCATTTCTCGTGTTTAAATTATGAACCAGAGAGAGGTTTTCTAATAAATCAGTTGAAGTTACATATAGATGTAAAAATATTACCGACTAGCAGACTGTAAGTGCTGTAAGTCATCTTTGTTTTCTCCTGGTGATGAAGACAGTTTTAAGCTTTTGTCAGTGACTCAGGTTGTTTCCCAAAATGAAATCATGAAAGATTTGTGACACTTTATTAAAGTCTGTGGCCTCTCCTGTCTGTGCATAAACCTATCTGAAGAAGACAAAGAGTTTTAGAGGAGGAGCAGCTTCAAACTCATCAGAATATGAGAAGTGCTCAGGTCTCAGCAGGGAGACGGCTGAGAATTTCATTATCAAGCCGACAAGTCATAGTTATTCATAGTCTTCAGGCCATTTTCCTTCTTTCAAAAAAAGAAAAAAGATCATCATGGGAAGGCTCTGTGCAAATATGTGTTAGGAAGAAATCTAATAAGTCAGATTTTGATGAATGTTTGTTTTCCGTTCAGCTGAGACATCACATGCTTCTCTTATGAGATGAAAAAATTGTTCATTGTCTTAAGCTCATAAAATCACGTCTCAACCCCTGGAGGAATGTCAAGCAAGCATTTCTTTCTGAATCAAGCCTTTTTTACATTCCAGGTTTTTACATTCCACCAGCCTGTAGCAACATATTGGCTTCCCTCACATGAATAAAACTTTAGATTTTTCTAAAAATTTGTCCCCACACTGGCACCTGAGATTTGAAGTAGAGCCCGAAAACATATTTTGTTTTGCTCACTAGGCAGGACGTGAGGTCGAGGCTGAGGTCTCTTCCTGTACATTCTGCCTGTGTAGCCCCGCAGGTTTCTTCGTGTCCAACAATAGCTGTGAAAGATTCGCTATTTCTCTCCACACGAACATAAATTCGTTTGGTCCTCTATGGGAGGTGCTATCAGGGCCAGGCTGGAGACCGGCGGAGGTGTTTTGTTAAATTTAGATTGTTTGCTCCTCTGCTGTGGAGACCCTGATTGCATTTCAACACAATCAATACTGGCATATTGGATCTGAGTGAGAGGCCAATAAGAGCCAATAAAGCTTTGAGGGGGCGCTCAGGCGTATTGTCTGTCGGGCAGGCAGGAAAACAGCAGTGGCCACGTTAGAAGATGCAATAAGCAGGAAGGCTGAGTGAACCACAGCAGCGTACAAACAAACCTAAACACAAGACAAACCAACACAGATCCAGACTCACTCGAGTACATATGTACATACACACACCACACAATCCTTATCTCTCTATCTCTCTCCCTTCGTTTCTTCCTTCAAGACACTTACTTACTCATCTAATGACGCAGGTCTCCCACCCACGTGCTGAATTCATAATTCAAAAATAAAACCCTGAGCGCCTCAGGATGTGCTGAATCTCTGGTGGTGAATAAATAGACCGTTTAGAAACCACATTTATGACTGGAATCTCAGAAATCTTTAAGGATTTTAGATGATAATCAAACTGACCCACATACCTAAATCTCTCTGGAATTGTCTTCCTGGTGCACACCTGCTTTCCCATTTTTATTCTCTGGCCTTCTGACCCTCCATCTTTTTCCTTTTTTTCCCCATAAGAACTGACATCCAGCTGAGAAACCAGTAGCCCACTCTGACCTGAACAACCTGAATCAAATCATGAGCAGAAATTGCCTTTGATACAGACTCCCCCATCGTTGAAAGTGAGTTCTGTTTTTAGATACAGTCTACACAGAAAACATTACAGCATTACAAGGAATGCTAATATTAAGCACATTGCCTAGCAGGGAGGGGAAAGGCGGGGAGGTGGAGGAAGGAAGCGAGCAGAAATCTGTGTTTCCTGTTGCTTAAAAACTTTGTCAGCAGTTGCAGCCGTTTGAAGCTTGACGAATGAAACCTGCCGAGCTCTGACTCTAAAACGCTGCTCTGACATCTGTGTCTCTGCAAACGACCGTTTGGCATTTTGCTGCCTGTGTGCGTAGAACTAAAACACATCTCTTAGTGGGCTGTGAAGTACATATGGAGGCAGAAACAAGAGGCGGTGACACAAGCCTGAATTTGCTTGGACAGTGTTTCATTCATATTGTATGTAATTTTCTGGAAGATTTCCACAATTCACCCATTATCACTTAAAATACCTACATTAAGGATATGTCAGTGGGCAGTTACGGGCCGGTTCCAAAGGGGGTCCAGGGTTGTTCATTCAGTATTTTCTAATATATAATGACAGTTAGCCTGGTCCTTGTATTTGTTATTCTCCTCACTTTGGGCTGCGTCTAAGCTACAATCATGCCTTGATTTGAGCTGTGCAGCCACACCTTGGGCATGTGGGAAATAATGGAAATGTAATGTAAAAACCAGATGACCGTGAATTCAGTCCTCAATGTCATTCTCCCCTTCAATAACCGTGATTCAATTCCAGCTCTCAAGCTGAGGAGCCAGGGGATAAATCCCAGCTCCCCCGCCATCCGTGGACTAATCTCCCCTTTGGAAAGCCACTCCGGCATGCAGCGTTCCTGCTGACCTCCTCTGCAGCACGGTCTCATATCTGAGAGGAATGATGGTGGGGAGGCTTCTCCTGTGTGTCACTCACCTGCCGTCACTACTACAGCTCATATTAACAAGGGGACTCGGGGATCTCGGGGGGGCTTTGCATATAAACGATGTGACTAGTTCCTGAGATCATATCAAAAAATGTGTGTGGGGGGGCCCTCACACACTTACTAACTGCCTTTGATGTCAAGGGCGACATCTTTATTTTCCAGTATTCACTCCCCACAAGCCGCAGAGACGCACCATATTGAGCAAGTTTTCAATGTCTCATGCTTCCTGACATTTTTACCATTTCAAAATCCCATTTTGGAAAACAACACGCCTCGGTTTGCTGTGCTTGTATTTACAGTGAAATGGTCCCTTTCCACACCATCTAACACAGCAACAGCCGAGCGCTTTCTCAGTTCCCCGTGGGGTCATGATCTCAATATCAAAAAGACTTTCTGTTCGCTTTCGTTTTGTTTTTGTTTTTTTTTTTCCCCTGCATTTTCAGAGGTGAATGAAAGCTAGAGGAGTGACCATGAAACTGAATGCACGCTCCAAATGTGATAAAGAAGCACGAGGCAGCAACAGCAGCTCATTGCTGGGCTCACGCTGATATTAAGAAGGGGGCTGGCTACTTACAGTATTCCACCAATTTACACCACCTTTCATCAGTGTTTCTGCTCTGCAAGGTGTTATTTTAGTACATTTGGTGGCTGATGAACAACCTGCGGGGACACTGAGGCGGCAGCAGCTGCAGCAGGGTCATGATCTAAGGCTGTGGTGGGAAATTATTGCAAACATTATTCACGGCGCAGGAATGAAATGAAGTCAACATCGCCAGGGCATACTGTGTCTCCAAAAAAGAGAGAAGTGAAGAGGAAACAGTCAGCCTTTCATTTGTTTCCCATTAAATGTGCTGAGGCAGAAATCTCCTGCTTTCATTTTTCTCTTATTAAGCAAAATGTTACAAAACAAAACCAACGAGAAGCCGACTTCCACAGTGGTTATATAAGAATGCTGGAAACTATATAAAGTAATTCAGTGTTTGTGATATAACAGGATAAACTATGCAGCAGCTTAACTATTGTGTTAAGAGACATCCAAGTTGACACAAGAAAACAACTTTAACATAAACATGACACAAATTTAGTGTTATTTGTTTTAACAATTGTTCTTGGTAATTTATCTCATACCATTAGAAAGCCTGTTTATTTCCCTTTTAAATGAAGCCACATTTGTAAGGAAAATGCATTTGTGGGATTGAGCAGAGAGTTGAGTATGTCAGCTGAGCCCATGAAAAACTTCTCTGCTGGCAACGAACAGCTTTTCCTGCCATTTACTCTGGTTTGGTGCTTATTGGATTGGACGATTGAAGTCTGACGTAACAAGACATATAGGCGATTTAACTATTTGTGGTGCACGCACAACAATCTCTCTCTGAACGTCGAGAAGACAAAGGAGATTGTTGTGGACTTCAGGAGAGACCACTCATGCTCCTCTGACCATCAACGGTGCTGCTGTGGAGAGGGTGAGCAGCACCAAGTTCAAAGTCAATTTAACAAATAGGAACCTCATTAGCATGTGGCTGAACCACACAGCCACAACAGCCTGGTACCTCCCCCTAATGCTTGGTCTGTGGGATGGCACCACATTCTTCAACCAGCATTTGTTGCGACTCAGCCAACATGGTTCATCAACAGCACACCGAAGTTGAACTAAAAGTTCAGTGGGGTTGAGGTCAAGACTGCAAGCAAGTGATTTCATCCTCTCCACTTTCAAATTCTCTGGTTAGTCTCTGATAAACCCCTTCTACAGGGGTAGAGTGTTGTGATCTTGGAGCCTTGATTTGATCCTCTTGTGGCTATGGAAGCTACTGAGGCCCCTGCTTGTTAAATGAGTAAATTGTTAAAGTTGACATAAAGTTAAAGTAGCTGTACATAATTTTATGACTTCAAAACACTGTGCTGGTGGCTCGTTACACCAACAATCATTCCGCTCCTTCTTGGAGCTATTGTTGCCATGCAGCACCACAAGACTGAGAAACTGCACTCTATCATTTTTCCCCAGCCTGGAGCATCACTTTACAGCAGCATTTTGCTTTATGGGTCTGCATCAACTGGATATCACAACACTGGCCATTTTGAACATGAACCATTTAGTAATGAAACTTTAGACTGCAAATATGGCACATTTCTTCAGACTCTGGGTTTTTTTCATGGGCACAACCCACATACTCAACTCTCCTGCTCAACCCACAATGCATTTTCCTTTCAAATGTGGCTCAGTTTGAAAGAAAAATTAACAGGTTTTCCAACAGAATAAGATTTGTTGCAAGGAATCATTGTTACAACAAAGAAATAATCCACCAAACACACATTTTCCTTTTTGCTAAGTTTATATATTCTTAGGTTAGAAGTATCAAAATCTGGGCCTGAAATAAAGTCACTGATCAATAAGGAATATATAAGGAAACATATTCATTATGCTGAATGAAAAAAATCTTTTCTCGCAGAGCTCTACATTAAAGCTGGCCAAATGTGGGTTTAAGTTCATTTTAATGGGTATAAGTGAAAACTTAATGGCCAGTTTGGCAGATGAGGAATGAAGCAAACACTTTCAGTGCTATCACACCATTTCCCATCAACACTTTTCCACGACGTATCACACACCTGTCAGCTGTGCTTACGTTAGCGTGCGTAGTGTTAACTACCTGAACAAAGCGCAGCTGAATGAGGAGCAAAATTTAAAGTGACGTGTAGAACAATAACCAGAAAAAAACGTTTGTCTGTGAAATTTAAAAGCTAACAAATTATATTTCTATTTGCTCATTATATGAAGATGATAACCAGTACACAACCTACAGTCATTTCTTTCATTTTAAAAGCTGTACAAGTCAGTGTTGAAACTTGGTTCAAATAGTGCGATGGTGGTGGTGATGATGATTTTCCGGTGATCATTTCCGGTGAGTCGCTTCTGTTGTCGTACGTACATGGTGTAGCTCTCTGTTGCTCTCTGTTGTCAGTGGTAATC
>JBAFTA010000007.1:4535726-4545867 GCA_036919975.1 Melanotaenia parkinsoni
CTATAAGTATAAGTTGCGGAATAAACGCAAAGCAATAGCAATATGTTGGCCACTGCTATACAGCATTGGCCCCCAAAATATCCCAACTTTATTCCTCCTGAAGTGAGCTGAGGTTCATGGTTAATACTAGACCTCTCTGTCAAGCTGACATTTTTAGAATTTTGAGGGCCTTTTATGTTAAGATTGCATCTTCAAACTCACATGAAAAACATGAATGCTCCTCTTAAGACAATGACAAAGACACAAAGAAGTCCCCGAGCCATGCACTAAAGACGTCTGCAACTCAGGAAGCAACACCCACCTTCCATCTCATAAACACCACAGACTGAATGCAGAAAGACGAGGAGGGGACTCTAGTTAGTGTGCAACAGTGGACAGCTGCTGTCTTTGTAAAGCAAACAGATTTGTTTCCATATTTCCATGGACCACAGAGGAAGCCTCAGAATTTCTTTGCCTGTCAGCAGCATCTGCATATCAACACTGGCTTGCCAGCCTGGTCAGAGAGCACAGCCAGTGTCTCACCAGCTGAGACAAACTGAACACAAACAGTTTTCTGAGGATCAAACCTGTGACATTCAAAGAGCAGTTTTCTACTCTGCAGGACCTTTTTACTTTGTTTGCATCCCCTGCTAAGTAGGATGGACTCTGCTATGCATAATTTATGGCCGCCAGCAGGATGTTTGACACGGATCTGTCTGGAAAGTTCCATGTCATTAGCACAAAGCATGAACTGTCTGAAAATAAATTAGAATAGATGCTGCTAAACAGACAACAAGCACTAATTAACAGTAAGTCATTATAAGAAAATTGTGATGGAAATTAAATCTGTATACCATCAATGATAGATCTCTGCATCTGAGTCTTTAATGTTTCTCTCCTGGGGATAAAGTATAATGACATTTTCAGAGAGGAAGCTGACAGATTAATTGTGCTGGTGGTAAAACACTGCACCCAGCACAGAGGCGTATATCGTGCTGCAGATCAGCACGTTAAACCTATGAGATACTGATGCCTCACATGCAGTGATATGATGCAGCAAAAAGCTTGGAGCTACTCATATAATCTTAGCCGTGCATGTGGACAGGGTAGAAAATGACATTTTATATGTCAGCAAAACAAAATGGCCATAACATGTCTGCTAAGTGAAGCTGTAAGGATCGCAGATCTAAAAATTAAAAAGACAGGACATAAGACAGAGGTGCCCAAGTGCAGTCCTCGAGAGGTAGTATCTTGCATCTCTCCTCCAACACACCTTACTCAAATGGCTGAATTCACTCCTTCACATGTCATTCAGCTCTGCAGAAGCCTGGTAACGAGTCAGTCATCTGATTCAGGCGTGCTGGAGAAGGGATGCATCTAAAAGTTGCAGGTTAGTAGCTCTCGAGAACTGGACTTGGACACCCCTAGGATGTAATCAGTTTAAGGATCTCAACCAACTGGTTAAAGTCCATCTTACCATCTTTTCCAATCAGAAAGTCCAGGTAGCGGTATGTGTATGACACGCCCACTTTGGTCTCCACCTGTGGTCTCTTTAGGGTGGAGTAAATCTTCCCTGGACTGTTCTCCTCTGATGCTGGTTTCATCTTGCGAAGCCCGCAGCCCATGGCTCCAGAGCTTGTCAGTTACTCAGTGCACAGACGCTGCCAAGCAAACAGAAACGCTGTCATGAAACAGATGCAAAGGCTCATGGGAAATGCATATTCAGCAGGAATTTAACCTTTTGCAATTGCTGCCCTTTAACTTCTACTAATGTGCTTCGCTGCCTGTGTTGTGCTACATTTAGACAATGTTGTTGGTATGTTCTGTTCTGTTTTAATGTTAAAGTTGGCAGTGTGGAGGAGAGTACAGGGAGAGTCACCCAAAACCACAAAAAGACTTTCTGTTACACTGGAAGGTAGAAATAATGCTGTCAATTGATCTTGGATGTATTCAATTCAATGACTACCAGTGAGCACAAACCATTTAATGTGGCTGAACTGTTCTCTTTTTTCATTGTGGTAAATCCATGAATGTAACAGCGCTTAATCAATGAAAGGAAGTAAAGCATTTTTCGTTTTTAGTTTTAACAGAAGTATCCATACAAGTAACAGAAAAATAGAAAAATGTATTGATAATTTTCTACAAGCACAGGAATCACCAACTCCGGACTTCTTGGGCCAGTGTCTTGCAGGTTTTAGATGTTTCTCTACTGCAACACCTGATTTAAATAATAAAGCTCCCCAACAGCTTGCTGTCATGGTCTGCACCAGCCCCTGGTGTGTTGCAGCAGGGAAACATCTAAAATCTGCAGGATACTGGCCCAAAAGGTCTCTGGTTGGTGATCCCTGGTATAGCACATTTCATGTGTCAGACAATTCAAAGTGCTTTACATAAAACATTAAGAACATTAGAGCGAGGTGCAGAAGAACTATTGCATTAAAAATAAACTTTAACTTTAAACTTTAGTTGGAATAATACATAACATTACTCATTTACGTGTAAAACTTTTTACTGGTCTGTGCCCCCACCTGCCCACCAACACTCATTCATTAATCTTTCTCGAGTCTGCTTACAGATCTGACTTTTACTCTGTAAATGTAACTGATTTGTGGCTAAACTAATTATGACATGCTGCACTCAACATGTTCACACTCATATGAACATTCATACATTTATACTTTCCTCACTCCTCTGGGATTTTAGAAGAAAAACTAAAACCAGAAGAACATAGAAAGATTTCAGCCTCTAGATTAAAAAAACAAAATACCACTAAACAAGCTTTATTTTTTATTTATTTTTTTTTTCTCGTCCCTTCAAACTCATTCCCTGGGAGACCAAATTAACAACGACAACCGTGGAGGAAGAGGAGGTCTTAAAGAATGGGCATTATGGATGCTGCTTCACTCAAATGGTTTGCGACAGCTTGACTGCCTCTTTTCAGAGGTTGCATCTAGGAGCAAGTAAAATCCTACGTGCTTTTGATTAAACGCAAGCACGGACAGATGGATGGCAGCGATGCCCTCTCCTTTCTCTCCGGTTGATGAGCAACCTTTTGTAACCTTATTACGGTCCTTTCTAATTACAGAAAGTTGCAGGGCCGTAGCCAAATCTGTCGCTTCAGAGACCGCAGGACAGGAAGTGAGGAGAAGGCGGGGGTTGGACGTAGGAAGGAGTGGGAGGCGAAAGAGGAAACGAGCAGACGGGGGCTCCGTTAATGAGGTGAACTGCAAGAATGGAAAAGGTGAGAATCAATCAGGAGAGAGAGGAAATGGGGGTTGCCGGGTTGGAGATTGTTCATCTGAAAATGGGGGGTGGGCAGCAGGTAATGCATGGTAAGTAGAGTCCAGAGACAGAAAGAGCATGCAATTAGTCTGCTGAATAGAAAATGGGTGATCAGCATATGACAAGGGTGCCAGGAGAGGAAAAAGGAGTGAGAGATGAAGCTGGAGATTCATTACGGTTGTCATAAAAGGCAGTGTTTCCAGTAGCTCTGACATGAATGTGTGTGTTGGGCTTTATGAATCACAATCATATCTGTACAAGCTTAAGAAATGGGCTGCAGGCTGGTGGGCTTGTACCAAAATGCCTGCTAAAAGCCTCTGTCTGTGTGAACAAAGCTTCAGCGGTTTTAAATGGCTTCAGCATGTTTCAGACAAACTAAGATGTTGTGTCTTTGCCTTTCAGGACTTGCAATGAATGGATTGTGTCTTGAATCTGATTTTAAGAACAGAAAAAGCTTGAACTGCGGAAAATGGCATGGTCAAGGTCCCCAAAAAGCTCTCCAGCTCCCCGTCTTAATTTGTCACTCAGGCTGCTGTGCTGCTGCTCACCACACAGCATCATAATTGACTCCAAGAATCCAAGAAAACACAACATAAAGAGCTTGAATTTTTCAAGTCTTGGAGTTCCACTGTTGCCTACTTGTAAATAGCTTTTATTATTTTCTCCCAAAACCCAGGGGACAGAAGGCACAACAAGAGAGAGGGCGAGGATCTGTCATGTAGTCTACCAGAGATGGAGAAGAGGCAGTCAGAACAATAGCACTGGGAGGAAGAGGGGGGTCGTGGGAGGGGTGTGAAAGGAAAATAAAGTGGATGAGGAAAAAATAAAGAGGTTTGTATTTGCATCGCTTCTTGAGACCAACGAGGAGGCGATGTGAGGTAGGAGTATTTTTAGAGCTGACGGTGGAAATATGTTATGTTTATGTTTTCTGAGACACTTTCTTGCCCAGAACCTCTCCTCAGAGGTGGGAGCTCTGGGCAATTGCAACCTCCTCTCACCCCGCCTCACCTCCTCCTCACCCTGGTGTATCTGGAAGTTGACAGGCAGGGGCCCAGTGAGCTTTGCATAGAAGGCAGACACCGGGTAGATATGGAAAAGAGGAACAGGAAGAGGGCAATTGATTTCCCTTTTCCTGAATTAGCAACGATCCTCTTTCCATCTTGTTCTATGTTTTGCCTCTTGCTAATGGCATTTTGAGGTTTTATTCAATAAGAAGTTTTATTCAATAAGATTCTCTTCTCATAGCTGAGACTGATGTTGAGCTGCTTTGTTGTAGCTGAGTTGCACTTAGCTTTGGACCTTTCAGCCAAAACATCCCAAAGCACTTTGTGTTGTGTTGAATGTGAGAGACAACATCACTGCTGAGTGTTGCATGTGTCAGTCAACAGGAGCCTGTCAGTCGAAGGTTTACTTTCTTTGCTCCGCATGATCACTGGTGTCATAGCCTGGTATGTCTCTGGGGATCTGGCACACATTTAAAGTTGAACTCATTGATTTTTCAGACACTTTGAAGTTCTCTACTGACATATTATCACCTGATGCAGCTGATATCGCTCTAATCTCAGCAAGTAATTACTTGTTAAACAGTCATGAATACAAGCTAACTGATGCAATGCTTCTGCTAAGCCGACAGGTGGAGAAAACCCATTTCTAAAAAAGTTGAAAAGCTTTTTCAAAGCTATAAATTATATTATTTTAAAAAATGGTTGGGCCATTTTTTTTATAGATATAAGTCCAAACAAATTATGTTTTTAGGGGAATCTTTGTTCATTCTTCCTAAATCCAAGACTTAGCTGCTCAACATGGTGGCTATCTGATTCTTTTCTTCATATATTTTCAATAGGAGGCAACTCTGAACTGCAGAATGAGTTATCTTTCAAATAGTTTTCCAAGGACTCCTGAGCCCATACAGCATTTATTGTTAATGTTTTGATGGGTTTTTTTGTTGTTGTTTGTTTTGTTTTGTTTTTTGTTTTTCTGTTAAGTGCTGCCTGAAAGCTCAAAAGTCACAAACATCCAACAAAACTTTCAGTTCTTGGCCTTTACACACTGAGATTAAATCAGACTCCCTGAATCTTTTCACAATATTCTACTCTGTAGATGCTGAAAGGCCAAAGTTCTTTACAATACTGAGTTGAGAACTGTTTTTCTTCTTTTGTTTTTCTTCTTTTGTTTTTTTTTTTTTGCTATAACTGATGATTCTTCAGTGAAGGTCATCACAAAGTTTTGAACCAAGACCAATCCTTGCTTTAAAAGACTAAACCTTTGGTGGATGCTACTTTTATACCTGATTCTGACACCCTAACCTGTCACCAGCTCTAAATATTTCCATCTTCCCTCTGTCTGTTTCTGCCATCATAGTTTTCATTTATGTATATTTTCTAAATACACTGGAGCTGAACAACAAAGTCACTGAAAATAATCAGTTCAAATTCAAAGGTTCGAATGAAAGAACCATTTATAGATTTAGTTGTATTTGCGAAAACTTTCTGGAAATGCAATTTATATAAGCATAGCTTCTTTTCTGAAGGACAACCCCCCTCCCCACTGAACCCCACTAACATCTGTTTTTTGTCTTCAGTGAGAGAGGTATAATCACCATTGTGTGTAGGTCAAATCACTCTGCAGCAGTTGCTTCAGTTTAAATTAGCAGTGATGGTAACATAACATCCAGGTGGTGATGCAAATTGTACTGTTTGAGGCTGCAAAGGTGACCCCACTGAGTGCAGGTTTACACCTATTTTTCCTCTAATTTGTTTATTCTCATCAACCCTTTTTTCTTATTATTGCTATTCCTAAAGTTTGTAGCTAACCTTGTCTATTTAGCTTTTGGTGTTCTGCAGATTGCACACACCAAACAAATGGGATCATTATCCTCAGCCTGTAAAACTAAAACAATGAAACAATGAGTTAAATTCAGCTTGAAGCCTTGAAGAGCTGCAGATTTACATGGCATGTCTTTGTGCATCTTTCACTAAAAGAGACAGCCTCCAGACTATGCCATTTGGTTAGCTGTTCATGTGAAAATGTTGGCTTGCAAGGTTTTAAATTGAAGTTATTGTAATTATTAAAATGCACATCAGTGTGGAGGAAGGCCATACAATATCCCTGTCTTCAGCTTACCGACGTTGCAGCATCATTGACAGCTCTTAATGCTGTCTGACTGAGATCTTCTCCACATTGCAGAACCATGCAAAGCTTTGATAGTAACATTACTGAGATCAAACCCAGCAGCTTAGCCAACTTCAGAATGGATTAATGGAGAAAGACAGCGTTTGGACACTAACACTGGGTAATTAGGACACTGTGTTCTTTCCTTCCTCTCCATATAGTCTAATTTTTATGCACTTCTTTCTCCTCATACTTTGTCTCCTTAACTCTTTTTGTCTTTTTGCTGACTTTTTTATCTTTTTAATCAGACAACTTTGTTTGCAGGTGGACACTGCTGGTCTTGTACCACACACAGTTCATTGTAAGGAGTCCGGTACAGGAAATGACATTTATAAAAATGATCAAAAAGACTAACCACAGCCATCCAGAAAGTCTGGAAACATAGTTCAAAGAAACTGGAACCGAAGGTTTTTATTTACATTTTGTCTCTCATAGCCTCTTGGATTTGTGAAGTTTATGTGTTTTTTCATTTTGCCTGTAGTTTTGGAGTGTTTTATATCTGTAGGCTGGTTCATTAGCTTTACATCAGGGGAGTAATCATTTTATGTCCAGTTTGTGTTCGCACATTTTTGAAAACTAAGAGCTTTTGTTTGTGCAATAAGTTGAAATTTCAACAGGGTGTTGTAGGCACACAATTTTCTACAGTGACTAAATAAATACAGGAAGTTAGTTACTGTGCTCCATGTGCTCATTTACTGCTGGGAAACTGTTAAAGTGGATAAGTAGGGCATGTGCCCGACACAGTTCAAGTGTAAAGACAGGTGTCTTTGGTGCTGCTACACATAGGTGTTGAAAATGAACATCACACAAAAGCCTGTGCTTTCGTAAGAGTCCAAAAACTCCAATTTAACACTTAAAATCCTGATTTTTTTTGCGTTACACACTCACCCTCAAAATTCCTGTATTCCCTTTAAACTCATACCTTCATATATAAGTGGTGAAGATCCAGTTGTTTCACTTGAGTTTGACTGGGCCCATTTAAATGAATTCAGTTAAACTGGCAAAGTTTAATTTAGCGAGTTCAGTGAGTTATGATTTTAACCAGACTCCATAAGTTGGTGGGAAAATAGCAGCTTGTTCAATCTGAGCAGATTTTAACTGTAGACGGGTAAAAAAAAAAAAAAAAAAGAATAAACAACACACAAATGTCCACATGACAAACAGTGGATTACCCGGAAATGTCACAGGACATTTTATTGATTTGTCTAATAGCCGAGTGTCAGAGGTGTCCTTCTCTAATCCTTTAAGGCTCAGCGTCACAACCAAAAAGCTCCACGTGCTGCGGTTGGAAATTCCCCTTCTACCTTTTCTCCTTCCTGCCGGGCCACCTCCAAGTCTCAACTGAGATGATGGAAAAGAAAAAAGAAAAAATGACAATGGACGCCAGTACAGGATATTAATGCTTTGACCTGTGAAGTTGCATTTAAATGCACCACAGCAGCTGACTACTGTAAATCTCTGCAGATTCAGCAGATTAGAAACCAGATCCTTCCTCATCTTTACTCATTTACAATGTAGAATAAACAGAAAATAAAGCTTCCTGAGATGCTTCTGCAGTTATCTTTTTTTTTTCTTCTTTTTGTGTGTGTGTGTGTGTGTGTGTCTTTCATGCTGCTGTTGGAACATAAAGTGAGGTAAGAGACAGGAAGGCATACAGACAAACGCAGAGAAAAACAACCTATTTAGACTCCGAGGCCACTTTGAAAGGTGGACAAGCTTATCGAGAATAGATCACTCTGAGTCACTATCTTTCCTTTCATCCACCCACTTTTTACTTGACTCTAACATGCATGCTTAAAAGAAACTTAGGTAAACAGCAACAAAACGACTACCTAATCTACCTTTCTCAATCTTGAAGCCTGATTACACAAACCTTGTGTCCTGTTCATGAATTTAGAAATCAGCTTACAAGAAAAAGCCCATTGCAACCCGACAACTCAAGTACATGTAAATGTGGTCAGCGTATAGTTACAGAGCTGATACTATTAACACATCCCTTTTATTAAATGGAATTAATGCCATCTTCCCCAGAAAAACTAATTCGTTTGCTTGATTCTGTAGATCAAGATAGACACAGAACATTGTTCATGCAGATTTCTGCTGGAAATCAAAGTGCTCACTGGAATCCATTTTAATAAATGAATATGAAGGCAGTGGGTCCATTTCCAGCATTAAGAACATTTTCAAATGCACCATTTAAACCAACCTGAGCTCACAGCTCAATAAAGGCTAAAATACAACAATTTCATCCGTTCCCTACAGAGATGGAACTTAATTCTTATAATTTAATTTGTAAGCGAAGTATCTCCCTTTACACAACACTGGCCTGGACTTGAGATGTCGGCCTTTACACATGAAACCATATTCTTGATCTGTTAGGTTTCATAACGAAGTAGGCTCACCCTTTGCAGCTATGACAGCTTGAACTCGTCTGAGAAGGTTTTCCAGTTTATTTATAGGAATATCTGAGTATTCTTCTAGAAGATCACATATAAGGTCAGTCACTAACGCTAGACAGGAAGCCCTAGCTTAAATTATCCACTCTAAACTTTATAAACCTGAGGTCTATTTTTTGAGAACAGATGGCCAAACTGGACCAGAATGCCTATTTTGGAGACTTCACCTGAAATGTCTGCACTACAACCTGTTAACTCATTATGATCTGAGAGTGGTTTAGAGCCACAGCTGCATCATTCAAAGGGGATTTTCATCCTGTTTTTTCAGTCAAGCCTGGAACTTTATTCTTTGTGCTATATGCCATCTTCTTTCATTCTTCACCAGTAACACATATACTGATATTAGTATTCAATTTTTGAGAAGAGGCCTGAAATACAGACACAGGGCTCAAAGGACTAAATCATCCTATCACAACTAAACAGCCTTTAGGTATTTCATTTAGAAGCACATTTTTTCCTATTCTCTCAGCATAAGAAGTTAAACTTCTGAAATTATTTTTCTATAAAAACTAAATCATTGTGGTAAAATTACCCTGACTGGACGGCGAGGATATGTCCGTGGCTCAGTCGAGAGGACAGGAGCAGAAGACTTAATGCCACATTTTTAGAAATCAAGATTACAGCTAAAAATGAGAAAATTACTCGCTCCATTCTTTCAGAGAGATGATGAAAGAAATCCCTAAATGAGAGATTGCACTCTAGTTACAGAAGCTAGAGGAACAAAGGCTAACCCAGATTTGACATCTTGTCTGCAACACTCCACTGCACACTGATTAAAAGAAAAAAAAAATCAATTAATAAGTTTTTATGAAGAAAAAACTAATTGAACTTTCAGTGAGTGCCGGTATTACAAAAAACCTGCTGCATTGAGGAACACAGCTGAAAACCTTTAAACCGAAGACATCTCCGCCATCTTTACCGACTCCTAGCAAGAAGGCCATGGGTGCCAAAGGTGGAATTGCTTTTTCAGCTCATTGAATTAGTTATTTTTGCATTGAATAACAAGGGCAGTATGTCTTGCTGAGGATGAATGTGACAAAAACATTGAGGATGAAGGATAATGAGTGAGGCAGAGAGAACAGGTGAATAAACAATGTCTATCTGAGGATTTTCAGTGCGTCCATGGTGTGCGACAGCCTTGCCTCAGCTCTCCTTCCTGCAGTCTCAAGGCCCGGTCTGTCCACACACACACACACACACACACACACACACACACACACACACACACACACACACACACACACACACACACA
>JBAFTA010000007.1:4545967-4561805 GCA_036919975.1 Melanotaenia parkinsoni
ACACACACACACACACACACACACACACACACACACACACACACACACACACACACACACACACACACATATCCACAAATACACTCTGATCAAGGGAGCTATTGCCATGGGAACCAACCCCTCTATGACTATTCCCTTCTCCGGAGAAGAATAGGCACCAATCCCTCTCAACCTGTCCCTCTTTCATTGTCAGATTCTTTCTTTCTTTCTTTCTTTCTTTCTTTCTTTCTTTCTTTCTTTCTTTTTTCTGAACCGCATGAGCTCTCATCCCACCCCATGTTTAGGACCAGTTTTCCTCTTTTCCTCTCATCCTCTTTCCTGTCGTCCATGTGCAGTAGAGAGCACTGCTCGTGTTCTCCTCTCTGCATGTTTTTAACAGTCATGATTTTGGTTCGTTATATTATGTTTCCACGCTGGGATCTGTACTTTCCTCACAAGCAAAAAGCAAAAACATTATCGAAGCTCAGCCGGCTCTGAAATGTTTTCAAAAGAAGGATGGTTTGTCATGTTGAGAATGAAGAGAGGAGAAAACCTGAAAAAAAAAGGAGAAACTTCTTTGTTGCTCCCCGTTTTCCATTTTCTCTGAAACACAGAGGAGTTGGCGAAGATTTCCCGTGAGTGACTCTTTGCTTTCTGTGAACTCGCTCCAGGCAGGTCATTTTTTATTAAAGCCAACTTCTTAGATTTCCATGGACCCCATCGACATGTCTATGCTGGACATTAGCCAATCAATACCGCTGCAATTTTCCCCTTTAAAAACGGAGTCAATTTGCCTTAGAGATATTGAGGGAGTTTTTTTTTTTTTACTTTTTTTAAATTTCCAGTTCAAGGCTGAGCATACTGGCTGAATATTGGGTCATGTGATTCATCTTGCGTCCGGCCTGAATAACTTTTCTGAAAGGTTTAATCTCTGTCTCCCTGGAGAGATGTAGAGAAATAACTCTGCAATCAACAAGGGGGAAACAATACATCAACCACCTTCGATTTAAAGTTCAACCAGCCAATTTTGTAGGTCCAAAGTGGAAATATTGTACAAACATTGATGCAGTGATCATTTGTAAGACATGTTTAAGAAAGAAAATGTGGCATTGTTTATATTTGCTTATTTCTAACTATCAAAATGTGCTATTTGACTGTAATATAAATAAAGAAATGCTGTGTAACTATAATGATGTCAGACTGAACTACTTTGGTTAATAAGTTGTAAAAATATTCAGGTGGAGACTCTAAATAGGAGTTTGTTTTTGTTTGTTTTGCTTTGTCACATGATGTGAAAATTTTAAAGCTCAGTTAACAGAATGTGGTTCAGTCAGTTTTTATAGATTGTTTTTCATTTCCTTGTCTGACTGAGCTCAGGATGTTATTTTTGTTGCTATAGGCAGATATCAAACATCCCCTTTCTTAGTAAAATGATAGAAAGCTCTGTCTTTAAACACTTACACAACTTCCTGACACTAAATAACTACCTTGATGTCTACCAGTCAGGTTTTTAGCCACACCACAGCTCTGCGACTGCTCCAGTTAAGGGCTTCAATAATCTGCTTGAGCACAGATAGCAGAAACATTACAGTCCTGGTGCTATTGGATCTCAGTGCTGCTTTTCACACAGTCAACCAGAACTTCTTACTAGACTGGTTGAAAACCTGAACAGGATTCGGCTGTTTCCGCCCATGGACTGGTCATTAATGATTGGTTGTCTTTTATTGACTGCTTCCTTTTGAACAAAATATAAAAAAATTGTTCAAAATCCAACTCTTTATTTGTCTCCAAGAGCCAATTAAAAGGAAGCCATTATTACCCATAAAATCACAATTAAATATTTGTGATGTAAACCACTAGTTACCATATGTCTTTAAAATGCACTATAATCCAAAATCTTATAAGTGTGGACATTTCTTCCAACTGATTGTCTCATTGTTGCTCTTTTTTTTTCTTTAATTCCCATATCACTTTTGGGAATTAATCTGTCCATTAGCTAAACCCACTTTACCCTAAAGTGTCACTCGGGACTATAACTGTAACTGTTGCATCACCTGTAGAGGAATTAAACCTCGATTATGAAACCATGGTTCATGGTTTCAAACTGCAGCCAAAGCTGCAGAAATTTAAAGCTGTGTAAAAATATCTACCCTAAGATACACCCCAAATCATTCTGATTATGACATGATCTGGTTTTTTGTTGTGTCTGTCTGTGGGTGTTTTTTTCTTTATATATACTAAGTGGAGCAGAGCACACATTATGGTTTACATCAACCAATGCTTGCCAGTTACCTTAATCAAATTTAACACCCCACAGAGGGATTCGCTGTGCCCAGATCAGATGGGAAACATAAGTTGATTAAAACACATGTTTGCTAAAAGACTGGAGCGAAAGGAAACAGCACAGTTTCAGAAAATACACAAACCGATGGCTCAGGGAGGAAAACAGATTATAAAATAAATTAGCAACATCTACAAAAACACTGCAGCTGTATTTGTAACAGACGTGTGTGTATGATGAAACTAAAACATCATAGTGTTGGACTGATTTCAAAGAGCTTCTTCACTCAAACTCCTCCAAATGTCTCCCTTATTCTTGTGATCCTGTGCTTTAGAGTAATGTGCCAGTTTCAGGTAATATTAAATCATTATTAAAGGTCATAAATCTGCAGTCATAAATGACATTAAGTCATCAATAAAGGTTAATGAATTTGACTTTTGAATAAAGAACATCAATTCTGCAAAAAGTATTGTTGCTGAAATCATCGATTGTAATTAGACACAATCACAAATTTAATGGCTGCTCTTTTCACTCTTTTTATCCATAATTGTCATGAAATTATATTTATACAGATTATGGTCCTGTGATTGACTGGTGACGGGTCCAGGGTGTACCCTAGTGGCTGGGATTGACTCCAAATCCCTGCACTGCAATGGGTGGCCAATGGATGTATGTTTGTATGGCTGGATGGATGGATGGATGGATGGATGGATGGATGGATGGATGGATGGATGGATGGATGGATGGATGGATGGATGGATATTTTCTAATATTAAAGGTCCCATCTTCTACTCAACAGAATGAGTTAGAAAGATTTGTCCAGCTCTTTGGCTCAACTAAGTACTGAATAAGCTGCATGCACTTAAGCCCAAGATGATATTGTTCAATTAACAAAATGACTTACAAAAAACTAAAAAACTAAAAAAAAAAAAAAAACATGACTGTCAGGAAACCTTTAGAAAGTGAATTTTGTATAATATTGGACCTTTAACATTTTACAACCTGACAATTGTCCTCACCTGAGTTGTCTGTACTAAAACTTTTTAATTTTAATCTGCTTTACTTTATCAGAGTTGACCTTTGCAGAGATAATCTTAACATATTGTACTATGAACCGATGGAGGGTTAGAGCTACAGCTGCATCCAACAGAGATTTTCATCTTCATCATGTTAGGTTTTAATTTGTCAATAATTTTAGATAGATCATGTGGTTGTAGAGATACACTCATTTCATTATGGGTCTGCAATTTTCAAGCAAAAGCCTAAAACATTGTAAATAAAATACCTCTTAGTGTCAACTCAGAAAGAATTTAGCTGTCTACACCAGGGGTTCTCAAACTTTTTAAGGCCAGAAATTGCCAAGGACCCTTATCATAATCCTGATGCCAATAAATGAACTCGCTCAGAGAGGTAAGTGGTAGGAAAGGGAATCAATATTTGCAAGGCTTCAGCGGTGAGTTTGGGACACTTGTGAAAGCAGGGTGGAAGGGGGGTCAAAAGCTTTCATGGTTAACCTGCTGAAATCAAATTTTCGATGTCTCAGCACTAGATGATTCCAACAGTTCTTCCTCTATCTGACCTGTGAGGAGATTTGCCATGACTTGTTGAAGTGAATGTTTAGGAGTATATCTGTTGTGCCGCTAGCTACATGCTAATCCGCGGCTGGAGCCATGTGGTAGTGCAGTATATAATATCTCCAATAAAGGGAGATAATGTAAATTGCCTTCATCATATCCATTTTTTAA
Organism: Melanotaenia parkinsoni; assembly: GCA_036919975.1. Classification (NCBI taxonomy): domain Eukaryota; kingdom Metazoa; phylum Chordata; class Actinopteri; order Atheriniformes; family Melanotaeniidae; genus Melanotaenia; species Melanotaenia parkinsoni. Next base: position 4,549,973 of record JBAFTA010000007.1, read on the forward strand.
TTGGTTCAACACTAATATAAGAAGAGCTTATTTCTGGTTAATTTCTTCATTGGTCATAATGTTATTCACTTAATCAGAGCAAAGCCTTTTTGTTTTTCCTGGACCCCCAAACTATTACTTATGGATCCCTGGAGGTTGGGGTCTATGCTATATCTTTGGAGGAGGAATAACATGGGTTGTCTGAGGCCTGCTGTCATGTTCAGATGAACTTCAGGAAGTATTTTTATTCAAAATGGGGAAGCATGAACAGCTGTATTAAACAGAGACAGATAGCATGTGGGAGTTAAATGTCATGAGGGGGCAGCCTTGCATGGCTGTTGATAAAAGCATAAGCTGACAACTGATCCATTAAGCAAAACTAAATCTTCTCCAACTTTAACCAGTAAACAGCTGCAGTGTGAAAATCTTTAAAGTGGGTGTCACAGATTCTGACAGTAAAAACTGTTAAATCCTGTGAAAACAACAAATACATTTCCAGTGTTTGCTATCAGACTGCTTAATTTCAATCAAAACGATCTGCATGTCTATTGTGTTATTAGCCTACTGGTACACTTCCTTGCAGTTTGGGTGAATTAAGCCTTTTACGCTAACGGTTGTTTCCCCTTTTGCCCTGAGTAATGATCCTATTTTAAAAATGACATTGTAGCAGAGCAAGGCCCAAACCACAATCACTTCCACATTTCTAACAGCCGGGCTGCAGAGCGGCCACTAAGATGGCCATATGGTTTTCTAAGGGCTGCTGTTCCCCATTTATGTGTGTGTCAGTTTGTGCACACATGCTCATAATTTACATTGTTTCTGTGTGAGTGCTGGTCTGTTTACATGCTCTTGTCATGTGCACATATAGCATTTATCCTTGCTTATATGTATGAAATTGCATGCGCTGATGTAGATTAGCAGCAAATGCAAGCTTTGATTTATTTGCTGGTAACCAAGACAACATGTGCATGCAATGTCTTGGGTTTCACATTGTTTATATTTTGCGAAGCACATGCATACATGTAAGCGTTGAGTCTTTTGTGTTTACATGATTTTTTTTTTTTTTTTTTTTCTCGTGTGTATTTTTGGTTTGTTTGCATTGTTGATCTTTGAGGAATTTTTGATGAGCACTTATGTGTTTACATGTATGTTACTTGTGCATGTGGGAATGTAAATATCTTTTTGTTAATAATTTAAAGATTGATACCATTGCATTGAGAATATTTTTACAAGTTTTTTTCATTCTTAGAGAGTTGTTTAAGAGTTGAGATTTGTTTCTGTTTAAGGGAGCTAGCTGATCTCAGAGATTTATTAAACCCTTTTTCCTTTGTATACAGGATAGTTGGAAAACATTCGATATGCAGCTATGTGGCTTTCAATATATAATTTAAAAAAACTTGATATATGGCACTGTCTAAGGGCTAACACTCCACATGCGTGAATGCAACCTTCATGAGCCATGTTTACATGGATGCAGGTATTAATATTAAAAGTCTGATCGGAATAAAAGTACTTCATTTAAACAGACCAACTGATCCAGTCGTATTCATTCAGACAGAAAATTTATTCCGATCGTGGTGGGTGGCTTATGCTTACTGGTTTAATGAATGGCATGCATAAAAATGCATATTCTGAAATTCTAGTAGAAATTATCCTCAATGCATGTTAGTTAGATCAAATGTACGTCCGCATAAAATAATCCTGCGCTTTACATTGCAGCTTGTATTGAACTGAAAAATAAAAAAAAATGAAAACATTGCGACTAGTAGAGGACATGGTGGAAGCAAAGCAGAACTGGTCGGTATGTGATACAACGTGTTGCATGAGATTTTAAAAGAATTTGAAATTATTGAAGGAGGAGAAACTGACATCGGTAAGTTGACACACAGCAGTGTTTGTTTGCATCAGGAATATTTTTTCTTCTTTTACTGTGTATGAAAAAGTCAGAAAACTCTATAATTGTCATAATGATTAATCATGTTTAAACATGAACATGATTGAAATGATGTTTTCAGCGTCCACGTAGACAGTAAAAGTCTGATCAGAAATGGAACCTGATTGAAGAAATTTTGTGCATGTAAACATGGCTACTAATATCTGGGCTTGTCCTACTCCATGTTTTAGTAATATAGTGATCATCTTTCCAATCTTCATTTGATTGACTGCATTTCTGATCGCAATAATAAATTTTTTCCCCAAAAAAATCCCAAAAAGTTCGAACCTTGATTTGATTTGGTTTGTTTTCACACTGCGCTTTACTGCAGTGGACCAAACTGCCTGGCCAACATCATGCAGGTACAACAACTGCTCACTAGGGGGTGGTATGCCCTGAAACAACCACTGACCAACAAGAAAGAAGAAGAATATCTGGCTCATTGATAAGCCAGGGCCAAAAACGGCCAGTTCACTGCAAGTAAAATTGGAGCACCACCAAGTTTATTCGGTCTTGGGGTTTCTGTTTTTACTTTGGTGTTCAAATCTAATGTAGTTTTCACCAGAATCTGTCCAGTATGAGCAACAAGAAAAACAAGATGCAGAGTGTCTGAGATGTTGCGCACAATGTGTCCTCTGTCACATCCTTTGGTGCACTGGATGGTCTGTTTGCATTTACACTGCAAGGTAATCACACCGGGGTTCACTTGAAGTTAACCAAGAACCCTGGTTTTCAAGCAGACCAGAGTTTGCCTCTTTGGTCTGCACCAGATTTCGATCAGGAGTTCACACTGCTCCAAATGAACCATACAATCCATGGAAGCAGACTACGGTTCATTTAAAATGGACCAAACAGTACCGGTGTGAATGCATCCCAAAAGTCTCCATCGTTACAAATCCCAAAACTGACACCCTAAGACTTTATCCTTGTGAACACTTATTCCAACTACCTAAAACTCCTCACTCACAGGCACATTTTTCTATCTAGTGGCTCGTTTACTTTCCGCGCAGCTAGTTTAGATTGATGAGCTGACCAGTCAGAGAATGCAGAGCCTTTCATGAGGGAAGGTTTAAAAAGACAGGAGTTTAAAAAAAAAAGCTATAATGTGCTGCAAATGAGCAAGACAAGAGTAGTTTAAGTCAACAAGGATGCAACCACGAATGTGAGACAGAAAGACCTTCTGACCCTCTGACGCTGTAGAGACAACGTAGCCCAGTGCTCCTCATCTCACCAGCTGGAAATAATTATCAGCAGTTCACTAAGACTGAGCTCTCTCACTCACTTTCTCTCCTTTCTCTTCTTCCCTCTGGCTTTTCCTCCCTCTCATGCCCTCGTCTTCCTCCTCCCTGACATCTCCCCCTTTCCTTCTTCACCTCCTGCCAGCCCTCAACTTGTTTTCCCTTTAAGCCTCTCGCACAAGTACTTACATTTGGATGAATGCACTTCTGGAGAACATGGTGTAAGCGTGTAAACATCCACAGACGGACATGGGTATAACAGCATGCTTGTTGCATAAGTAACAGGGAAATCCAAACTTCTATGCTTCACATATTCAGCACAGTAGCTCACAAATTACTTTGTTTTTTGTTTTTCTCACCACTCAGAGAGTTTAACTTTTTGATTGGATCTGGTCAGAAATGGGTCTCAATCTCAGTCCCAGTCTGTACCATGCACCACACTGACCAACAGCTTAAGCGTGCATGTCCATCAGAGCCATGTCAATGAGCGGTAGCTGTGGATTTAGAGCCTGTTGTTGAACACACTCCTCAAAAGCCAAACTTCTGGCTTGCGGCATCTGTCTAATGAATCAGCTCTCTGTGGTAAACGCTTACCACCATGCAACCCAAGTTTACAGTGGCTGCCATCCAGAGGAGCAGGTGTGAGTGCAATAAGTAACACATCTGTTTAGAGATTCGAGCAAACACACAGGAAAACATACTCTCACACAAACAGGAAGCAAAACTTACCTGTTTCACAATGTAGTTGAAAAGTTCACTGCTTGGAGACAAATCCAGCAACTGGACCAGAGCTTCCTGCAGAAAATGGCATTCTCCTCAGAGAGAGAAAAGCGTAGAGAGAGGATGGAGGACCAGCTCAGATCCTGTCCGATAAGCTGGCTGGGGTTACCAAGGAGCTGGCTGGCTTAAAGGAAACACAATCCTCCTGCAGGCGGCAGAGAAACAAGTCTGTTGGCTCAGCGGCAGCAGCTCCAGCGGTTTGCTTCGTCCCCCCCCCCCACCCTTCACCATCTAACGGAGCTCAAACACACTTGTACTCTCAGTACGTTTAGGTCATGCTCAAAGTATGTTCTGCAAGCTCAGGGAAACCACATCCTGTCACATATTTACCTCCCTCCCTTTTCAACCTATCTTTCTCTGTGGCGATCTCCCTCTCTCTGCGAACGCCTCCTTTCCTGTGTCTTTCTCTCACTGCCCTGTGATTGTCTGAAGCAACTGAGCACTCTGACCCAGCGTCTGCTCATAACAGCCTTCCTGCCTCTGTGTCTGTCTCCCCGGCAGCCGCACCAGTTCCACACGACTGACTGTAGAATCCATCTGAGGAGAGGACGGGGTAGCGATGAGGGGAGGGAAAGAGAAGAGTGGTGGAGGAGGGGGATGACAGAGACGAGGAGGGGGGGGGGTTTATTGGGAAATACCAGACCTGGAGAATGGGAAGAGAGGATAGAGGAAGAGGGTGGTGTTGCTTTAGACATAAAAAAGACTTAAAGATGGGCAGACAGAAATAAACCCAGCTGTTGGGATGTGAAGCAGACCAAATGCAGTTCCACATGGTTGATACTCATTCTTTATGCTGAGTTTCAAAAGATGGTGATAAGTGTGACTTAAAAGGTTAGTTTATTGAATATGGATGTGAAGCATGTGAGATTCTCAGCACTTGTTTTCCTCTGTAGTGGTTATTTATATTTAATACATCCAGGTCACGACCCCCTATAGAGCTGAAATTATTATCTAAGAAACATCTTATGAGGGACTACTGAACTGAAGACACAGCAGCTCTTTGATATGTAAACTTTGATTTCCAACCTAACGATTGCTTCAATGCTTCAACAAGCACAGCGTCATGGATTCATGATGGTACAGAGCCTCCTAACTGCACCAGTGTTAATGAAAGATTAAAATTTATTGTTGTATTACAGTAAGTGACTGTTTTCTCCCTGGTTGACCATTTTAGGATGATGGATTTGATATTACTCAGATTTAAGTAATTAAACAACTGTGGCTTCTCTAAATGCCTGATGAGTATCTTAATTAAAACTGAGTAACTGTTTTTGGATCCATTTCTGTTCACGCTGTGGCTCTGTAGAAGTATTTCAGGGTTTTGAATCCCTCAAGATTTCCTTCTCAAACAGTAGAGCATCAGCTGAATGGGCTGTATAGGTCCGATGTACAGAAAAGAAACTTCAAACAAATTATATAGCTTCTTTGTGTCTGCTGATATAAAATGCAAAGCAGTCATTAAAAATAGGAAAAGAAAAACTGGTATCAGTGTTGTTTTCACAGCTTGTTTAGATAAAAACAAAACATCAAAAAGGCCAATCCATGACTTGGTTACTATAACTCAGATTCCATATTGAAGTCATGAGATAAAAAGTAGATAATGTCCAGGAGAACTTGGGAACTACAGAGAAAGGCCAGTTTTAGAAACAACTGCAGCTGTGTTTGATTTTTCTCAGCAATGTTTTTGTTGCATCACTTTAAACAGTAAAGGAAAACTAATCTTTGCAACATTTCTAAATTTAAACCTCTTGTGTCCAAGGCTAAATTTAAAGTGATCATCCATGCTTTTATATCCTCATGTCTGGGCTACTGTAATAGTCTTTTGAACTGTTAAAATAAGAAGGAGTTTAACTGTATTCAAGCCATCCAAATCTCTGCTGCAAGGCTTTTAACCGGTTTCAGCCTCCCTTTACTGCCCTAGATAGCAGACATGTTTAGGCCAAATCTGGGCTACTTTTGGCTCTTATGGCTCAGCTATGGCACTAGCAAGTGTTGTGTGGGCCAGAAGTGGTCTAGATTTCAGTTGTCAGTCTGGCTTGGATTATGGCAAGTCTCCCGTGGGCCACATGTGGTCCAGATGCGAGTTATGGGCCTGGACATGAAATATGGCAAGTACTTTGTGGGCCAGAAGTAGTCCTAATGTGGGAACTCTTCCTTAGCCCTTCCTTTTACCATTCCAGTGTCCTTGTGGCCATGTGACCGAGACACCCTCACTTTTAGTCAGCATTGTAAGTCAGGGTCAAATTTGGGCCAAACAAAAATGCACATTTGGGCCATATGTGAGCAAAACATGTTTTGCTATCTGGGTGGGTTACCAATAAAGTTAAGAATACATTTTAAAATCTTTACCTATAAGAGCTTTGCATGGTCAAGCTCCTCCTTATATCTATGACCTGCTTCAGATTTACTCACTGACCTGCAGTTTGAGGTCAGAAGGCCGGATGTTATTGATGGTCCCAAAAACTCACTTTAAGAGTATAGGTGTTTGCTCTTTTGAAGATGTGACGCCAGTGTTGTGGAACGTTCTTCATTGTTCCTTTCACTGCATAGACACTGCTGTTATATTTTAAAAAGCTGTGAAAGACTTGGCTTTAAAACAGGCTTTTCGTTCAACATGGGCTTCATTATAGGTTTTGTTTTTATTGTATTTTTTTTTTTACCTATGTTTTTATTCTTTCTGTTTTTTATTTATTTTTATTTATATTCTGTAAATTACTTTGTGATCAATTAAAAGTGCTATATAGATAAATGTATTATTATTATTATTATTATTATTATTATCATTATCATTACTATTAATATTATTATTATTATTCAGTAAAATAAGTAATATAATATAATGTGTAATTACAGTCTAATTAAAATATACAAAAAAAAAAAAAAAAAAAAGAGAGAATCCACCTAGAGAGAAAGGACAAAAGATGTGCTTGGAGAGGATGATTGAGAAAAATGATCCAGAAGTAGCAGGAACTTTAGCTTAAATGTGGGGTGACAATAAGGTTTCACTGTTTAGTTCACAGAATGGAGATCTGTCAAAGGCTGAGCTTCAAATTATGTGTTTATCCAGAGAATTATGGCCCAAACAAAGAGGATGTTTATCCAGCAAGTCTCCCATTTAAAAACAGTTCTTTAGGTCAGAGCTTCAATACAGCCCTTAATGGTGTTATGTGACTTACTGCCCCCTACAGGTAGCAGGGGGGAAATGATGTTGGATGGTCCTGTAGCACCTTTAAACATGAATACCTTGGTGACATAAGTTCAATCCCAGAAAATTATTTCCACTTCCGAGTTACATTTAATTAATAACATGTTGCGAGGAAATAGTTTTGTTGCTCTCTAGTTGTACAGAAATTGAAAGTACTTGATCTAAGCTACAAAACTATCAATGATTTACATGGCCATCATCCTGATGAAGGCCATCTTGCTAGTTGCCTCTGCTAACGTAAACACAACACATTACAGTGAAACTCTGGCTCAGTACAAATAAACATGGGTATTTGTAAAAAAAACTGGGCTTTCCCTTCCCTGTCCTCGCCAAAAATCTCAATCACGCACTAGTTAAAAGAACTGTTCATATGAAAACATACACAACTGTTTTTGATAAACAGTTAATTTCAGAGCAGTTTTCTGTTTTCAGTCAGTAAGTAAAGCATTTTAATTAAACCCAACAGCAATGTCTGATTGAAAACATTGTTCTCAACCTTCTTTAGGAAAAAAACACTTCGTACCCACCAACTCATGGTCCAGCTGTAAGAAGACTAAAATCTATGACACTACTGTCAAGTTATGTGTTGTTGAAGTAATGTTTTATGCAGAAGTTTACTCCACGAAGCATTCTGACTACCTCAGTTCCTTAATTATAGTCAGAGAGTAATGGTATATTTATAAGTAACCCTTTTGTTTACAGGCCTGATGTTGCCATGTAAACAAAAGGGAGATGTGCTTTTAATCTGTAAAACCAGATGACATTATAAGTCAAAAATCTCATTTTTCCATTTAGAATACAGTCGAAGGAAGGAAACATCTTCCTCTGGAAGGAATTTACAAAAAGTTAAGTTTTGATGTCCAAAACTCTGTTTGCATGTTAAATATACATGTGGAATTTTGCATTTGGCTTTTTCCAAAATCCGAAATTGTTAAAATACCCATGTTCATGTTTTTTTTTTTATTTCCTGGTTAGGTTTAGCCAAAAACTTTGTTTGGTTCAATCTGAAATTAAAATCTATTTGCCCTGCAATGGACTGGAGACACGTCCAGAGGCACCTTGCCTCTCCATGACCCTAGATTGGAACATGCAGGATGGACGGATGGGTTGAGATTAAAATGATGATTACAGTAAAAAAATCTTTTTATGCATTCATATGCAGTTGTTCTATCCACTACCAGAGGTCACACATTCTTCAAATGTATCTTTTCGTGTTTGTGGGGACCGTTCCCTTTTATTAAGTTGGAAAGAAATCTTAAAACCATGTCTAATGAGTTGGAATTCCCCTTACCAATAATCAGCTTGACTTACTACAGATTTGTGGATTATGGTGGTGGCAGTATCATGATAGGGGCCTGTTATGCTTTCATTCATGAAACACAAAGCCATTTTCTTTATGTGTGAAAAAGTAAAAGAAGACTTCATACCATAATACTGAAAATATTTTAATGACATATTTTTGGTGTTGCTCTTTTTTGGACCATTTTTTAAAGTTTCTATATGAATTTGTCTTATTTTGTTCATTTAGTACAGATTTTTGCATCATTTTGTACTTCCGTTGCTCATGTTGGCTTCATTGCAAATAAAGTTATTTTGCCATTTTTCCTTCTTTAGCAATAAATACATTTTCTCTCACTGAAGGCAGAAATACTTTTTTTACTTTCCCCATAATATGGTTTGATGCTGGTTGATAAACTTTGTCTAAGTATTTGCCTAAGGGGCCACAGGCGAACGAAATGTGGTTAACGACAGTTTTATGGTTTATGATTCGTCACCATGATGAATAACTTTTAGATCCAGAAAAGATAGAAAATATCCTGGTGACACTTAAAATAAAAAACCTAAAATAATTATGTGCTTTTTGTTGGGTTGCAATAGCAGATGAAAAACTGGACAAATTGCAATTACGATTATCCATCCAGTGCAATGTGGTCATGACTGTTCTCCTGTCAAAGTCATTTTTATCCTAACAGAGAATCCACTCATTCGTCAGTGAACCCTCATTGTGCCACTCGCATGTTACCATGAGATTTTTTCTGCAGGGCTGAAATTAATGATATGTCTCTTTTAAAGATGTCGATTTCCAGCATTTTTTGCTGTCACATCAGGAGCCTCATCAGACTTCAATCAACCTTCTTGCGAGCAGAAACTGCCAAAACACTATTGGATCTGGGCAATGTGAGACCAGTTTTGGAAGGTCATTTCACTCCATTATCCAACTTTCACATCTAAACAGGTTCAAAGGGTCATTCTGGCAAATCATACATTTGAAACACCATTAAGAGACCCACAGTCAAAATGAAATGGTTAATGTTGCATGGATACATGACTTGTTTTCCATATAAACAGAATTAAATCATGAAACTGTTGGTGCTGAGACTCAAAACGTGCTAATGATCACCCACAGTGGTGACGGTCAACATAATTTAGCAGAGGATGGCAAGTGGAAAACACATACACAAAAATGAAAAACATTGCACCAAGAAAAATAATGCTCCCAGGATGTCATCTTCAATTCTTACACTTTACTGGCTTTATTGTTTTGGTGCAAATTAGATGTGTTTAATGTTGTGTAACTTGGAGGGAAACCTGAATTTACCAGTTAAAAACGATCTTGTTGGTCATGCAACTGATTTTTTTTTCCTGCTGGAACCTGTGGGACAACTGAAATGTGACAAACAGAGTGAAACCAGTTATAAAGATGGGTAATCAAGCATAGTGTTTATGCAAGCTGTGTTAGTGGAAGCAGTTTTACATGAGTGGCTCGAACAGATAGCTGATTGGATGGGAGAATAAGTGGCACAAAACATATCACTGAATGTGTGTATTGATTTTTTTTAATAAAACTATTGTTCAGTCAATGAGCCTGTTGTTATTCAAGGTTTCATGTAGCTGTGTTCTTCCCATGGACCTCCCATGGACCTCAGCTTCCTCAACAGCTCCCCTGTAACTGGAGATGTGACATTGCCCCCTAGTGTTCACACTGGAAATTGAGCTTTTGTCTTTCAAATACACAACATTTTTAACCATGGCTTTGATTATATTATGGCAGTATGATTGCCTCTTTTTTCCATGTATGAATTGATTTCTCTTGTTAATTATGGGTTCCTCATTTTAATTGATGAATTGATTATAAAGTAGGATTTTTCCTGTATGTCCATATTTTATTATTGCACATCATGTTTCCATACAGTATTCTATACAGTTTATTTTATGTTTTATTTGTTTTGTATGATTATATGACTACTACTATTAGCAATAGCAATGATATAATGATATATGATATAATGATAATGGTCTGGTTAAATACTCCATGCTGATGGGTTCCCAGGTGTTCACTGATTCCTGACAAAGTACACTAACTGAGTGGTTCAATATAAACTGCTTCAAATCAACATACTGGATTAGATTTAATTGACATCAAGCATTTGCAACATTTGACTTCCGTTCAAACACTTTTTAAATTAAATACTAATATTTCACATGAGCCGTTTTTGTATCATTAGAAAAAAGATCTACTTTTGATCAGTGTACTGTGACTTCTTTGTAGATTAATTCTATGTTTAGAGCATGTGTCATCGGCACCTTGTCTGGCTGTTTTCACCAGTGAAAGACTCGGATGTGACAAAGTTCACTGATGTTCCCAGATGTTCATGTCTGCCCTGCACTTTCCAGACGGAGATCCAGATCAACCCCAAAATCTAATCACTTGTTCCTTATTCTATTTTGGAGATTTCCGGAAAATTCATCCATTTCTTTTTGAATTATGTTGCTAATAACTGCCTTGGTGGAGGTAATAATAATACTTAAATATCATGGGGAGGATCTTTGTTGCTGTTATATCTAAAGATCTTCCATCTTCCATGTTCATCATCTTTGAGTGCAGTTGAGGTCTGCAGTGATATTTAGTGCATCATTCAAATTGAATATAACCCGACTCAATTATTTTCCTAACTACTGCTAAGGTAAATCTGTGGCTCTTATGACTGTTTAAGGCTTTACTGCACTCATTGTTCTGATGTTTGTGCTGCTCTTTTGCCTTTCTGATGGGCTGTTGCAGCTTAGAGCAAATCAGTTGACATGAAGAGTTACATTGTTAGAGAGAGGACTAATTTTCCTGTGTTTGTAGACTGTATATATGTACATGGCTAACATTTCCAGACAGTGACATAGCCTTATGACATTATGAATAGTCACATGTCTGATCTGTGAAAACACAGCTCCATAAATGATAAGCTGCAGTTTAAAAAGAAACGCAAACTAGCTAGTTTACCCTCCGGCGTCAGGGGTAATAAATGTTAAATGTAATGATGCATGTCATGGGTGTAGTTCCTTATGTACCAATGGCGTTTGGACATCCATATGTTTCTCTCTAAACACAAACTTTTTCCATGTAGACAGAATGAAGTAACACAAATTGAAGTAAAAGCAGCTTTGACTGCTCAAAAAGTCAAGCAGCTCCAAGTGAAGCCAAACACGCAAACTGGCAAGTTATTAAGATGTTGTTCTGTAACAATGCAAAAACGTTTTAAATGGCATATTGGAAATCTTTTCTTGTTTATTTCTGCTTATTAATTTATAGATCTAATCACTGGATAAAGAAGGATGCCACTAACTACATGCAGGGGCGTCTCCAGGATTTTGACACATCTGGGGCTTAGCCCAGAAGAGAAAATCAGATGAGCGTGCGAAGCGCGG
>JBAFTA010000007.1:4561905-4573891 GCA_036919975.1 Melanotaenia parkinsoni
AGTCATTTCTATTCCCATTACCTCTTTGACTGCTTGCAACCTTTGGGGTAAAGAACTGGGATATTTTTTTCTGTGACATCGTCCTGCCTGGCTGCCTCTGTGCGCCCGGTGCTTGCCTGACGCGATGAATGACGTTACGTGCAACCTGGAAGCATGTTAACCACTTGCGTGCCAAAGCCAAAGTCGCAGCTTACAAAACAAAAAAAATGAAATAGAATACATAATGACAATAGTAATAATAAAACATGTCCAAAAACACTGTTTTATTGAAGCATTCAGTATGAGATTTGTTTGAACTTTGAAGAGGTCATCAAAAAATAAATAATTATATAAATAATAAATAAATAAATAAAATATTATATCCGGGGCTAATTAAAAAACATCCGTGGCTTTAGCCCCGAAAGTTTTAGCCTAGGGACGCCACTGACTACATGTACCGTGTGTCCCGGATGTGCTTATTACTTATTAACTTTATTTGTGAAGTACTGAATGTGAAAAGCTCAAAGAGATATTTTGTCCTAGCACTACAGTGCTTCATGCTCCACCTGCTCAAGAAACTGAGAGCTTTAAACATGGAAGATTTTCACTTTGATGCCCTCTAACAACGGTTAATCCAGCATCCATCTTCATCCTGTCGCTTCTCTGAGCTCACTCCAGTTTATAAAAGTCTGTACCATGATGAATCTTGTCCTATATTTTGCTCTGTTACCTTCCCTTTTTATTTTTCTCACTTCTTTCAATAATGTTCTCTTCTTTGATGAGTCAGCCATAGTGTGTGTCAAAACTGCCAGTCTGTTGATATCCAGTTGCTAGCATGAGACACAGTGCCGCAAAGCACTGCTGTAACATGATGCTCTGGGCTGAAAGAAAAAGTTGTGAAGTCCAGTTTCTAAGCCTCAGGACACCACCAGGCAACAACAACTCCTCAAATGTGCATAATAAATGTCAGTGTGTCATCGAAACGAATGAGAAACACAGAGTATTTTGTTGCAAGATACTTGTGTTGTTGGAGCCTTCATTTATAGAGCACTAGTTGAATCCACTCCCATCATTTCAGGCTCGTTTAACTTCCCCACTACTAGTAGTAAAACAAAACTCACCTGTATAATAAACCAAGCCAGCAATATAACCAGAACAGCCCTGTTGTTTCTTTGATGAGGTGACACCATTGTGTTGTGACCTTCATCTCTGGACCGTGATGCCATGTTGCATTTTATTTGTGGAAACACGTGATGTGACAAAAATAATTTCAGGTAAAAAGAAGAACTCCGGACGGCAGCTTGATGTATAATAAAAAAGATGGTTTTATTACAAGAAGTGACATCTTAAACCGATTTCTGCAGAAAAATCTGTGAGGTCCCAAGTTTGAGAATCCCACTAAAAAAACATGTGTGAAGCACTTAATAAGCCTCTTCAGACAAAGACATTCCTCTGTCATGAGTTGACCAATTATGTGGAGACACATATGTTTACATATATGATGTTTGTGTGATGAAGCCCAATCTCTATGAGGCTCCTAAGACACTAAGAACCTTATATGGTAAAAACCTGTGTGTGCCTTACATCAGCCTGTCTATACATGGAGTCTAAAATTCACTACTCTTAGCAAAATGCAGTCTGCTTAAGCTGCAACCCAGTATAATCTTAATCTGAGAATAAGTCCCTTCAGCCCAAAAGCCTGTATGGCTGCTCAATGGTAAGGAAAAAGACCTTCATTACTAAGGACCCCTCTCACCACCAGCACCTTTTTCCATCATGTAGAAGTTACAGAACCCAGAAGAAAGAAATCATTCATCACCCCTGCAACAACTGTTCTAAACATCACAAAACAGACGCAGGAGGCTTTTGAAGGTCCAAGACCAAGACCAGGGCAAGTACTTTTCTACCTCTGTGTTGTTCACAAAGCTCACTGTGACTGGATAAAGCTGACTTCCTCCCTTGGATTTTTCTCATACCAACCTGCCCTAATCTTACAGATACCCCGTCTGTTATCTACTCTGTGTCTTCCATGAGAATTATACTGTTCCCAACCCAAGGTCAGAAACTCTCAGGTCATCATCACTTTGTGCTCAGGAAAACACATAAGTATGATGAAAAGATAAAGTAAAATATGAACGAAGATCAAAATGAATATATAATGGATAATGTTTAATGAATGTAATAATACTCAATGAATAAATATAATAATAAATTAAGTAAATATATAATAAGAAATTTCATTCTACATCCATCAACAGCTCAAGCTAGTGATGGTGTAATGGTGTGGGGAAATCTTCTTGGTTCACTTTGGGCCCCTTTGTACCAATCAAGCATTGTTTAATCACTGTTGCATCTCCAGTCTTAGGATTCTTTTGCAGTGTCTTGGGAACAGAGTTCAAGCATTTAGACATTTCTGGAAAAAGAACTGTTGCTCTTCTGATTAGAGTGCCATTTGGAACCCACTCTTCTGGGAGAAGACCCCAGAGCAGCCCAGACCATGCTGGAGGGATTAAATATCCCCTCGGACCTGAAAATTACTCGGGATCCCCAGAAGGAGAAAAAGAAAGTTGCCATGTCTGGGTTTCCCTCCTGGACCTTGTTTTAGCAGTCTGAACTTGGATTAGCAGAAAAAAATGGACAGTTAAACAAATATGGGATAGAAAAGGAGCAATATAACCATTTGCTCATTTTGCTTGTTTGGAGGACATGGCAAGCTATCTGCCAACCATCTGGGATGAATTGTGCAGTTATGGTGACATGAAATTCTGTGAAAGTGTGACACCAATCATAGAGCTAACCGGCTGGAAAGTGTAATGTCTGCCGTGTTTCCAAACATTTTAGTTCAGCTGAGTAAAAGCAGGTTAGCTTAATGCTTAATGCAAAGGGTGGGGAAGATGTCTTATGCAGCCATTTTGTAAATGTTTTTCAGTAGACTGCGTGGGCACTTCTCCTTTGGGCATTCCTCCTGTGCTGGTGTTACCTATAAAGAAATGTGATATTAGTGAAAAAGTTCAGAAGCCACATTATCTACGTTATTTCTCCCACTGCTAATTACAGCTTTCTATCTGTAATAAATTCTAACATTTTTCACCTTTATCTCAACACTTCTACACTTCTGCTTCTACATAAGAAACTGTCTGACAGTCAAAGCAAATGTGTTTTTACAAAGTTTTTGCAGGGGTATAGTCCTGATGTTCTGTGGGATCTCTTTTCAGGGTTTAGCAAGCACACAGAGGAAAGTTGGTAATGGCAAGAATCCATTTGTGGCGGAATTACTGATTCAGTCAGTCCTTGAGTTCAGGCTCATGAAACCAGGAGGTGCAGTTGTTTATGATACAGTCAGATCCCATGGTTCCTTGTTGAAATGTTAAAGCAACCGTTATACCAACCTTGATATTGATGTGGATCTATACTAATGTGACAACACTGATACTTTAATGTAAAGCTTGAAAACTGTATGAATCTTTATTTAAAAAAAAACAAAAAAAAAGTGGATAAAGTGGTGTTTCTGTTCTCTGCTGTGAAAAGTTGCCTATATGGCCAAAATGTGTATTTTTAAGGGATGACTAATAACTTTGTTGTTTATGCGTTAATATGGTGTATATAATATGGTATATATATATATATATGTATATGTATATGTATATATATGCATTAATTCTACAGATTAATTTCTTTGCATTAACACTTAAAAGTATCGGTAATCAAAACTAGCTCTTTACTTAGTAGTATTGTATCGATACTAAATCTTCATGAAAGCATGTTACAAATGTCCCCAAGTGCATTATCCATGAGCTAGCTTGCCATACAACTAACAACTAAAACATAACCACGAATAACCTGCTAGAAAAACAGCTAAATAGACACATAATTAACATGATATATGTTTGGTGAGTTCAAGTGCAAAGCAAGCTATGTAGCCACAAAATAATTTAGGCAACAAATATTACTTTCTTACCTCAAAATCACATTTTCCCTCATGAATTTTGTTGTGTTTGCCTCAAGGCGATACTTTTTCACATGTAGACTAAAGACTAAACTGAACATGTGCAGAATGGATGAGATGAGTCCTAACTTCTCCCTGATTGAAGCAACTGACCCATGTTACAACTGTCCCCAGTCTCCCCTTATACTTATTAGTGATGCTTTACAATTTTAAAAGCCCCAATTGATTGTGTCAAAACATTCATCATTTTAGCTTTTCAACTTAGAAACATTAACGCTTTAATGTTTGCTCTAAGCAAAAAAATAAAAATGGAAAGATGTCTTATCATTTTTTTTATTTTTTTGGAGCAATAATAATAATAATCAATGTTGTTTTTCATAAACGGTTGAAATAACAGTTAAGAAGAATATAGTCACAAGCGTGACATGTTACAGTAATGTTAATTTTGGTATTACAACCCAAACCTAAAGGTAGATATGACTCTGGTTTGTTTACATGCACAATTTTTTAATGAAGATTCATTATAGTCACAGAAATATTTGCTCTATCAAACAACAGAGCAGCATGATTAACCCTTTAAGGCTTGACCAATAAAAAAATGGTAAGAAAAGTATAAAAAAAAATTTAATATGAGGTCTTTTTTGACACTTTACCCAAATTTAACAAAAAAAAAATTGACAATTTTTTTTAAACTTAAACATTTGTTAATTTTAACAAATTAACCATTTTTAATATTATGTGATATATCAAAATTATGATAGTGTGATTTTCTGCTTCCTGGTATCTATTATGGGGCAGACGATCACATTGTCTTTAATAGGATTTTGAGTAAAGTTTTTACCATAAATGTCTCAAAAACTGCATGTACTAAATACCAAATATGTTACGTTATGGGTTACAAAAAAGATTTGATTAAAACAACAGACACCAGCTGGAAGCAAAGTCCTGTTTTGTTTTGTTATTTTGTAAAAATGGTCAAAAGATATCAAACATTAACTGATTCCTAGTCAAACTATTTCTCAGTCTCACCTTTCTCATAAGTTCTGAAACTAATATTGGGTGCGTCTTCAGCCTACAGGAGCTGTATCCATCTACACACATGACATTCAGTTCAATATTGTATTCTACTTTTCCTTCTTTTCTTCTATTTACCTTGAACTCAACAGTCTTTCCATTCTATGCTGTGTAAACACAGGTTTATATATCAGGTAGTCACTACACCCTAGAGCTTAGCCGTTCATTGTTTACTCCCAGTCAGTTAGACTCTGCTGCAGACAAAGCCTCCTTAGTGCAACGTGATAGATTTATTTTTGACCAGTGTTCATTGTGTAAATTCATGGATCATGCTGCATCATTATCAAACACAGGCGAATGTGTTACAATTTTGACAACATTGAGCACCTGAGCTGGACCTATAAAAGGAGGAAGCGAAAACGTCCAGGTCACCTCTTTCTCCAGAAGACCTGAGAGCAGGTATGTTCAAACGTCTCCTCAAGCGTTTTGATGACACAGCTAGATTTATCTAAAGAGAATATGCAGCAGTAAAGAGGGCCAATCCTACATTATTGGCCCTTTAACATAAGAATGTATCTAAATATTCTCTATTAGCTCTTTTCTTTTTGTATTTGTTTATTGAAATGACAACATAACCGTGCGTGCATTTGATGGTATTTAAAGCTTAACTGATATTTAATTTGGCAATAAAGCTGGAAAGTTGGGTTTTAAAGACAATGCAAAAATATTATAAAGACATTTTAACATATTTTGCCTGATTCTACAGAGGTATCTTCCTTATTGCTGGGAAAATGTTTGTAGTCCTGATTTCCATCTTGTTGCTGCATCATGTTCACACAGCCTGTGTTGTGGTGAGTAGAAGTATTATCAGTTAAATGACGTTATGCACAGAAAAGTTCTGGACTTTTGATCACTAAACAAGCGTGAAAGGGTTAAATCTTTGAAGTATTTATCTCCAAGTATATATATTTTTTTATCCATTCTTCCTGTTTTGGTTTTAGTAGCTAATTTCTCCCTGATTATTACAACAGCTGTACCTTGAAATGTCAAACTTGTACAAATTTGTTATAAAAAACATTAGAAAATGATGTTATGTCCACTCAGATTAAATAAAATAGCATCTTGGGTAACAACAGCTATCAAAGCTAACATATTTTAGCTAATGTAGCTTTGTCAGCATGCTTGAAGTATTTCGCGGTGATCACACATCTAAATATGTTTAGGGTTGGTACTGCGAATATGAAACTGGCTTAGAAACTTAATCTGTAAATAATGTACGGCTGACATCACGCTTCCTTAAATATTTGGTGGTTATGTTTGTTTTTGTGCCATATGGTTGCAGTCTTGCTAGGTGATGCTTTCTTTTATATGCAGCAACCCTGCAAACTAACATACTCTAACTAAACCAGTTATAACAGTCATTTCTACACCTCATAGCCACTTGATGTTCACATCTATTACTGCATATAAAATAGCACTTTCTGCACAAGTTCCAAAATTCTAGCTAATCTTTGTTAACACCACAGCAACTTCTAATATCAACTACTGCACAAAAAATAAATAAATAGATAAAAATAACAATCAGTACCCATCTAAATGTATTAAAAGTGATCAAATACTGGATCTTGTCTTGGTAACATGGGGTCTGATTTAGCAGGAAATTAGATTTTAGCCAAACGGCAGCTTGTTAATTAGCAGATTTTCCACACAGTCACAACAAACTGTTGGTGAACTTCTTCAGATTTGCAACCTTTTTATTATTGGATTTGTCTGTTGTTGAATTTACACATTAATGCTGAACATGACAAGGGCGGGTGGGGGGAAAGAAAGGGGAGAGTAAGCAGAATAAAAAAGAGAGAAAAAGAGAATGAAAAAAGAAAAAGAGACAATACATCCGATAGAAAGTTGCAGCATTAGCTTTTCAATCTAAACAGGAAAAAAAACAGACAGCAAGCTGTTACATCTGCAAGAATCTGACAATCATTTGCAGAACCTTCAAAAAGAAAAACAAGCTGGAAAAAAATAAAAATGAATAAATCACCAATTTGCAACTTTTCAAACAGATAAGCTGCATCTCCATCCAAAGACGTAGTTGGTAATGTGCAGGAATGTGAATGCACGTTGCCATGTGGAGAACATGAGGATCAGTAATTTTGTCAAGTGTGTGGATATGTTTATTTTTTTCTTCGATAGCCTTATTACATTTCTCTAAATAAGGTCAGTTTTTTTTCTCCCGTCTCAAATTTGATTATTTTGACTAATGTTTTACCCAAACTGAGCCAAAGCTAACCCGGCAGAAAAGCAGTGGAAGTTTTACCTAACAAGAGAGTCCTCATCAGATTTTGCTTCAGCTCCAACATGAATGCTTGCATGATGTAGTGACACAAATTTCCCATCCCTACCAATATTATTGCAGATCAGCCTTGCAGCTAAATGTTTGCTTTTTTTCTCACGTAGATCCTGTTTGGTTAAGGTTTTTACACATAAAAAGCTTTATTGATATAGATATTTATAGATATTAGAGTTACATTTGCATGAGATCTGTATTGTAAAACCAAATGAAGTCAGTTATTACCCTAATAAAGGCAGTTTTTACATCTCTGACTAACATTGTACAACTAAAATTACAACTTAGAGTTTATTTGAATATTAAGAGTTTGCATAGGAGTGTACTTTTTACAATACAGTGCATGAGAATTACTTAAATTTGTTATTTTTCGAGCTTGTGTAGTATATCTTTGTTCTGATTTCATATTATCAAAATATATTCAGTGTGAAAAATGACAGGAAGTGGACAATGTTGGCTTTAGTCACATGACACATTTGTGAGAGGAAGTCAAGCAAGTATGATAATCTCACCTGGATTAGTAAATTTTCATCATTGTGTGTGTGTGTGTGTGTGTGTGTGTGGGGGGGGGGGGGGGGGGTGATCCCTTTACCCTTAGACTTTTGCTTTCTAGTAACCCCAAAACAAAAAAAGTAAAATCTGTACAGATATGTAGTGAATCAAGCAGTCATAATAGTATTTTGACTCAGTTACATCAAAGATGAGAAATTAATCTGAATTTTCCTGTTTTTTTTTTTCTTTTTTGTTTTTGTTTTTTTCACATGCACACCGGGATGTGTCCACAGCAAGGTAAGCACCATATTAAATGCATCAGGCATGTTTGACTTCACAGAGATGTTTTATTTTCAGCATCAGCTGAAACCCTGCCAGCAAGGCTCCCAATAAGATTATGGGATTTGGCTCATTCCTGTCTATGTGTTCTTTTGTTATGTAAAGCCAGTTCAGAGCAATTAAACCAGGATGTGTTTGTGAGTCATATCTTAAGCCAGCAGAGTAAATATCTGTCCTTATTATGTCTTTAATCTGGTGTTTACACGCTGGTTTTTAATGTGTGCATTTGTCTGTGTCTGTCTGTGTGAAGACATTTGCCCAGAAAACACACCAGTGCAGGCTGAGATCGTAGACGTGCACAATGCCTTCAGGAGAGCAGTCGAACCGTCTGCTGCTGACATGCTGATGATGGTCTGTTTTCATTCTTACTCACAATGGTTTAATTTTTATGTTGATGACATCGTGATGTGTTGCATAGCCCACCACCCCAACGCAGACACTCACCCAGTTACAAATTACCTTTAACACAGTTTAGCAAAACATTTATGTTTTAAAAGTTTTGATAAGGGCCATTTATTCAAAACCAAATTTATTTTTTACAAACACTAAGCCAAGCCACAGAGCATGCCTCAGTTGTCACTTCACAGGGTTCACAGATTGAGTTTGTATCATGCATCTTGATATTTCAGTTGATAATTTTTTCATTAATCCTGATATTGGAAAAAAAGCTGAGATTAAAGCTAGATTTTTACCCAACCCTTCTGTTGGTTTTGGATGATACGGACGTAACCCATCACTAGGAGCAGTGGGCTGCCAGATTCAGCACCCGGGGAGCTAACAGTGGTTATTTTACCTTAGTACCTTAGCTGCCAGTCCAGGCACTTGAACTCAGGTTCTCCAGACCCAGACCCCACCTCTGTAACCACTAGGCCACCACTCCCCCTTGATTTATTTATTTATCTATTTTTGCTGGTATACGTTAGTTAATTTGTAAATCTGTGGGTTATTTGTAAACTGTTAATTGTGCTGCTGCTGTAGTAGCCATGTCAATCAGGCTTTTAATGGTTAAATAATGGTTCAGTAAGATTAGTAAAATAATGTGAAATGTTTATTAGTGATTCTCAATATCAGTTTTCTCTTTAAGAAAAGAAATGAGACAAACTAAATCTGAGCTTCACCACAGCCCTGAAAAATGACAAAAGTCAAAGGTAGCTTTTTAAAGTTGGCTTGCATATAACATCACGGGATGGCCGCTTAACGAACTGAGCTTAACACCACTCTGGATCGCTTGACACACACACCTAAGGCTCGGCACAAAGCATCACATCACTACACATGAGTGGTTGATTTGAAGTAATTATCTATCCTTGGATTGCAGAAGGCTAATCTAACAAACTTTTTGTTCTTTTACGTAAAACCAACTAGAAATTATAAGTTAAAAACATGTTAAATTAACACGTTTCTATTGAAACAGGTGCTTTAGTGGAGTGATATGCTAAAGACAGATACAGAGCTTGCTGTCCGTCTCCTGCATTCTTTACGTTTGTAATTTGGTTGATTTTCAGGGCTCTTGATTTGTGTTATATATAAAAATTTCAGTCCTCTTTCTCTACTGACATTGTTGGATATTCCTTTTGTGCTGTAGTCAAGAGTCAAGCAAACCCTTGAATGTCAGCACTGAGAAGCCATCAGCTGCAGTCCATCATGATCACTAATAAGAAGAAAACAAGGAATTTAGATGACATTTTGGCAGTTTCAGCCTCACTGAATTAATACATGGGCTGTATTAAAGATCAATCTTGTACAATCACTCTGCCCCAGAAAAGAAATATTCAGAGAAATTAGAGGCAGTCCAATTTTGCCGTGACATTTGTGGCCATTATGAGTGAATCTACAACTCAGAATGAGCCAGAACTGTAAGTGCTGCCTGAAATAAGTCCAACATATCACAACTGAGGGTTTCATCTCTGACAGTTAAATCTTTATCTTCTTGTCTTGGTTGCGTAAGCCCTGCAAAAAAATATCCTTGTATTGAAAGTCCTTTTGATTTTGAGCTGATCCATCAGCACATTTTAAAGCATATTTTATAGATGCCACTTTTTATTTCAGTCATTTTTTGGGGGGATTTTTTTTCTGCATTATAAATGTTGGTTTGAAGTAAACCCTTATCTGTTTCTGTTTCAGAATTATAGTGAGGAGGCAGCGGTCAGTGCTCAGGCCTGGGTTGACAAATGTATCCTGAGTCATGGACCACCCACCACCCGCCTCCTCAATGGTAAATCTGTTTTTTCCTTTATTCCTTTATTTGTCATGACCTCACTTGGTGCAAAGACTCCCTTTGACCTGCCTCCCCCTGTGATTGATGATCAGAGCCACAGTAAAGATCATCTTATTGTCACTCCCTTTCCCTTCTTTCATGACAAATTACTCAAAGTGAGGTCTGTCATCACTTAGAAAAATAATCATCTATAGCCCTTTAAATGCACCCTGTTTTATCAAGATAGCATAATCTGCTAAATGAATGTTTGTAGATATGGTACCTACTGTTTCCCTTCATTAACCAGGTTATGAATTGGGTGAAAATCTCTTCTACTCCTCCTCTCCATTCTCATGGAAGACGGTTGTAAATGCCTGGCACAGTGAGGGGTCTCACTACCTTTATCCCAACGGATCCACGAACGGAAAACCCATCGGTCACTACACACAGGTAACACTCTGAAAAAATCCCTCACCAATTTAAATGTTTTGTCTACAAAGTGTGTCGTAATAGAATAGACATCCTTAATTTTTCCACTGCCGTTGGTGTGTGTTTTGTTTTTGTTGTCAGGTGGTGTGGAGCACCTCATACAGTGTCGGCTGTGGAGTAGCGCTGTGTCCCAACAACATCTACTTCTATGGCTGCCACTATTATCGAGCGTATGTGGCTTCTTCCTCACCCCTAAAACATGAAAATGTTGCTTATTTTTTATGTGATTTATTGAAGTGTTTAACAGCATTTATTAATTAATTATAAAATGAAATTAAACGGAAAACATATTTTATTAATCAAAGAGAGGGAACAAGTATCTATATATTAAACCAAATATTTAGTATAAACTTATCGTTACCTGACTAAACCTCAGGCGCCTGAGTGCAAGTGAATGCAGCACGTAATGTACTTCTGTGTTCTACATCAACATCACCAGGTTCTCAATCATGCAGCATTCATGTACCCCTACCTGGTCACCCAATCAAAACATTTATAGACCCGCCCCTGTATTAGTCCCCAAAGGGAAAATATAATGCTGTTTTTTGTTGTTGTTGTTGTTTTATTACATTTTTATGACACCGTCAGGAGATTTTATTGGACGTTTTCTCATGAAATCTCTCATTTTCATTTAATAGTGGAAACTTTAAGGGATGGCCACCTTACAAGGCTGGAACCCCATGTGCTTCCTGTCCCAATGACTGTGTGGACAAACTCTGCAGTAAGTAGAAATGACAAAAAACAAGGAATCTGTGACAGTGTGCAGTTCGATAACCTTTTCATTACATTTTCTTTTGTTTTATTTTTGTCCAGCCAACCCTTGCCCTTATATTAACAGCTTCATCAACTGTCCAACCTTGAAAAACCTGTTTGGGTGCACAAATCCCCTGGTGTCCATCTGGTGTCCTGCATCATGTAAATGCACCACTGAAATTGTTCCTGTCTATTAAAGTACTGCAGCACTTTGACTCAGTACAGTTTACATGTGAGCATCTTTGTTTGTGAAGTCAGCTGGGCTGAACTACATGTCAGCTTGTGACAGGTTACCAATGATGACACATGAAAAAGAAAAGACAATTAATAAAAATCCATATTGTTGTCTCATCTTAAAGAATGTTCTGTGACTGGTCTTTTGTCTCTTTTCAAAAACTTTTGAAATCTTTCTCTCTCTCACTATATATAC
>JBAFTA010000007.1:4579091-4641436 GCA_036919975.1 Melanotaenia parkinsoni
CTTTCTTTCTTTCTTTCTTTCTTTCTTTCTTTCTTTCTTTCTTTCTTTCTTTCTTTCTTTCTTTCTTTCTTTTGTTTCACTTTCTCTCTCTGGCTACTGTGTTGTGCAGAACAAATTTACTTTATAAAGGGGGGATTTAATTGATTAAAAGGAAACCGAGTTTTGTGGATATAAGGGTCTCCTTGACACTTGCGTATTGCTCTTTATTTTTTAATTTAGTTGCTGTTGGATTACATATTAATGGTAAACCTTACAAGGGAACAAGTGAAGGAGAGAGTGAAGAAAAGAAGCATGAGACAAAGATACAAATGATAGAAAGCAACAACTATACAATCAAAACCTAAACAGAAAAAACCAGAAACCAAGCTGCTCCACCTGTAAAGAAATTTAGCAGAAATCATCTCACAGCTTCTGTAAGAAAACAAAACAATGTGTTTTCTGTGTGTATTCTCTTATTGAAATTAAAATTCAAATTAAAAGGTGGCTTTTCAAATAGTATTTTATTGATATTTATATTTATATTTTCTCAGTGACATCTGGGCAATCATCTGTGTGTGTTGTTTCTAATTTTATAATGCATGAGATGTGCTCTTTACAATGTTTTGGTTCATGCAGGGCTGTGGTTCCCAACAAATTTTCCTTACTGCAAATGCTAAAAAGCCATGGACCCACCGATGAAACCATGCTTGGTTTTGTGCTTTCAAAAGTGAGATTCTCGCCATAAATAGGGTGGTGTGGTGGTTATGGCCTCACCTCGCTGGTTCGAGCCTTGGCTTGGGGGAGGTTCGAACAGGGGGGAAGTGGCCTTTCTGTGTGAAGTTTGCATGTTCTCCCCATGTATGCATGGGTTCTCTCCGGGTACTCCGGCTTCCTTCCACCGTCCAAAGACATGCTTGTTAGGTTCACTGAGCACTCTAAATTCTCCCTAGGGATGAAAGTGAGCGTGAATGGTTGTTTATCTCTTTCTGTGTTGTCCTGCGATGGACTGGTGACCTGTCCAGGGTAGATAGACTCCAGCATCCCCGCGACCCTTGATGATGATGATGATACTAACAATGTTCTAACATTAATCACAAAGACTCTGAATGTTCAAAGCCTTGGGGAGCTGTACTCTTTGGGGGATCCCCTTGGGGGTTCCTGGACCCCAAGTTGGGAACCATTGAAATGTTTTATTTCCTTGTTTAGTGTGATGTCTTGTTGACTTTGTGCTGTCCTGTTTGGACTTTCTTTGTAACATTTGCTAGTTATTTATTCATTTATTTTTGCACGTAGTTTATGCATGTTTTGCTTTCAGAGCGTTTCTGATTGTTTTATGTTTGCATGCATTTTTCTTTTGCTTTGTGCGTTTTTTTATGTTATTTTGCACCCATTTATAGAGTATTATTGATTTTTGGTGCTTGAATGCAGTTCATGTTGAGGTTTTTATTAGTTTGAATGTCCCTATGAGCAGGTTTTGAAACCTGCGTGAAGCTGGCAGGTCTATTTGCTCAGCAGAAGAGTGAAACGGGGCGGTTCTTGTGTGGCTGAATAATTATGTTTGAGTGACAACGCAGCTTGTTTTGCCTTGTGCGCGCTCACGCGATGTATACAACTTTGTTCCTTGGAAACGACTTCTGTGACGGACGGGTTATCCAGACGTTATTTTTAACGGCAAATCACGGTTTACCTTGTTTTGGAACAACACCGATATTACCGCTCACTGCCGTGGATTTCTCGACGTTTAAGGAAATAGATTCGTCCGTCTGCTAACCGAAGTTTGTGGCTGTTGGATTGACTTTGAGTTAGTTGTCGGTGAAAACTAACTTCAACCAGCTAGCGAGCTAACAAGCTAACTAGCAGAGTTCAGCTTCCAGCAGCACAGACATCAAACGACAGTCTGGCTCTCCGTCCGTTGCAGCAATAACTTAAAAGGTAGACCCATGGAGAGAGAAGGCAAGTACACAAAGCCAGCGTGCAACACGTGAAGCTAATTATGAGTTTATTTAAGGATTTATTTAGTCTGTTTTTTGTTTGCTTTTTAAACCTTAGAGGTAACGCCAAAACAGGATGCGTTGTTACAACAGTTACAGTCTTAACTGAAAATAACTGGGTGGTTTGTGGGATGACAAAGGCGAGGAGTGTGTGTTTCTTTCATTATGCTGCATTCACGGTGACACTCGATACAGATAGTGAGTTAACAACCGTATTATGTGAGCACTGAACGCACCGGCGATTTGCTTTCTTTTCCCTCATATGTTCAGTTTTCTGTTAACAGCACTGCTCTTTACTAATGTCAGGTTGCTCAATTATGCTAATGGCTGTGATGTGTCTTTACAGAGCACAATGAGCGAAAGAAGAAACCTCTCATTCCATAGGAGCCTGGCAGATATGTCCACCAAGAGATGCTATGGCAGAATTTAAGGCAACGAGGCACTAGACCAGGCAAGAAATTGGAGTAAATCTGAAACCTAAAGGCGTTGCTAACCAGCGGCTCGTGTATGTGTGTGAGAGAGTAAGTGTGTGTGTGTGTGATCGGAAGTGCCTATGGCGGAGTTTGGGGAGGACGGCAGCCAGCCTCCATTGAATCTTGGGGATACGGCCGTGCCCAGCGACGAGGCGGCCGGGAAGACGCATTGCGAAGTGTCGGTTCTGAATGGAGACTGTGGGATATCCGAAAAAATGGTCGGTTCGAGATCTGTTGTCACGCCTGGCGGCCAAAGCGGGGTGGAGAATGCCAATACCTCTGCCGGACTGGATACAAAATCTGAAATACCACGCAGGAGCAGCATTATTAAGGTAAACACTGAAGTTATGCGTACATCTTTGGGAACAAGCCTGCACATTTCCCCTGAAGACGGGGTACTAGAAGTGCAAGACTCGAATCTCTTTGACTGCCTTTTTTTTACACATATCCCTTTACTAGCTTTTCTGTAGGGTTGCCTTCTACACCATGCTTATAGTCAAATAGGTGTTTCCCACAACGTAGAGCAGCAACGGGGTCACCTGAACCACATCCTGTGTTATGTCTGATTGTTGTCAAAGAATGTATACAGCAGGGCTAGTAATTTATCTGTAATATGCATGTCTGAGGAGCCAGGATGTGATTCCCAGTGTGGAAAAAGGCCTGTAACTAAAAGTACAATAGTCTTTGTGTTATTATAGAAGCTCAAACAAATACAGTTGTATGACGAATTAAGGGAAAAAGCTAAACCCTTCACCCCTACTATGAAGGGATCCAGAAATCGTGTCTGTGTGGTTTTTAATGGAACAGGACTGTGTTTGCTGTCATAGTTTGGGTCTGTATGTTACCTTAGATCTGAAATAAAGGAGCTCCACACCACTTCACCATATTTTGGGCTAAAGATTATAGCATTATACTGCTCGTAAAATTGCTGCCAACAAGGATGTATGGTCCACACCTGCGCCAGAGGACATAACTTTGCAGTGCAGAAGGAAGCAGTAGTCTATGAATTATTTAGTAAGGTTAAAATAATCTAATCAAAGCTATGTATGTCAGGTTTTATAAGCTATGTGTTTAGTAAAGAGCATAGTTCCAGCTCTGTTAGATGAGTTTAATGTATATAAGCTACTTAAAGATCCTTGTTTTTAAATAAAAATATCACATCGTTTGTTCTGTACATGTATGCTTTTAATAAGGCTTCGTGCAGTTTACGTCACATTTAATGTACATTACTCATTCCTTACCCTGAACAGCCAGTCAAAAGTGGTCTATTCCATTTTCCAAATCCTCCAAATTAAAGATGTTGATGTCAACAGAATGGATGACGGATTAAACATTGAATAAAGAAGGGAGAGATGAACATCTACTGAAGCAGTTTAATTCCTGACAGCTGATTGGTGGCTGGATGTATAAAGGCTGTGACATGCCAATTAGATTGTTGGCTGTCAGGAACTTTGAGATTCTGTGAACACTTGTTTTTTCAGTGACACCTGCACTCTTTGCACTTTTATTTGATTTCAAAGTCAACTTATCTATGTTTTAAAGGATTAACAAGTTAATTTATCCTTTAAAACCTGGGTAATGGGCAAAAATGCAAGTTGGATAAATCTGACGTCTTTTTTTAACCCTTTATTAAAAAGTAAAAGATAAAAATAAACAAAACAAACTTATTTTGAACGTGACAACTGTCCATTACCTTGTGATATGCAAGAGTTATTGTAATGCAAAAGGTTTCCACCAGGAGTAGAAGCCAAGTATCAGATTCTATACAACAGGGTTTTGAGAAGGGCTGGGTGATATGGCCAAAAAATAACACCTCAGATTTTTTTCAAACCAAATCTAATTTCCAATTTTAATATTTTTTTTCTTTTCTTTCTTAAAAACACCATTAAATTAAATTGTTTTTGCATGTAAATGTCCTGATGAAGGTCACCTCTTAGCTGGAGTTTGTTGCTACTTAATGGCCAAAGACAGCATTTTGTGTGTGATGTGTGTCCTCACACACTTTGGTGCTCTAACAAACAGCATTTTTTAGAGAGGTGAGCTCTCCAATGCAATACCTGAGCCATCAAAAACACCTGAGCATGTCATTAAAACCAAATATATTCCATACCTAATGAAGAATTTGGACTGATTTGTTGGACTGTGCTCCTCTAAAAAAACAAAAGAGGGATTACCTTTTGGGGAATTGCCAGTCTTATCTGGAGCTTCACAGACTCTTTACATCTCCTGTTCCTATTTCAGGTCTTATCCAGGTGTTGTGTTTGCACTGAATGTGAGACCTGCTTCTGTATATATGGTTATTTAGGTATCCAGGCTTCTGATTTCTAGTTATGTGTAACTTCTTATAGTTTAGGTCAACTTCTGTTGTTACCAGCAGAGAATGTTCAGAAACCTGGATGTGGTGTTTACATGCCACAGTGTCCTGGTTTCTATCAGAAAACTCTGGGCAGCATGTCCAGGATCCTGAATGCAGGATAAGATGAATGTGCAGAATATAACTGAGATATTTTAAAGGGTTTCTTTTGCTACTGGTATCTTGTTAATGCTATTGACTATTCTTCTAATCTAAATACATTTATTCTTAGTTGGTCAACCATCTGTGTGAGTCTAACTTTGTACACTTGAAAATGTTTAAATAACCAGGGCACATAATTGTAGGTGGGTTGAGGGAAAGTGCGTGGTAATCGTTTTAGTGAGGATTGGTAAATAATAAAATTGTATCCATGGTTGCAGCAAATGTCCATGCTGACTTCACATATACACCCATAAATTATTCAGGTTGGGTATGCTTAGCACGTTAGTAGAGGAGCACTATGAAAGTCATGTACTGCTGAAAATGAACATTTGTGATCAAGAAAAATCTTTAACTAGGAAATTTGAGTCTTAACCTCACTTATAAAGATGTTTTAAAGGTGTGTAAAAACAGACAAAAATGAAAGACAAAAATCCAGGGTATCAATATTTCAAAACTTAAGACTATAAACTTTGGAAATATTGCTTAAGGGTTGCAAATATGATGACACTTCCTCACATTGCCTTAGTTAACAGTATGTTGAAACCCTTCAAGACATTTTCTGTAGCTAATGTCAGCAACTCTGTAATGTAAATATTCCCAGTGCTGCTTTAGTTGACACAAAATAGTCATGTTATTGTTAAGGGAAATTTAAAGGCGATAAAGAGGAGGTACTTTTCTATGTCTACCAAAGTATTAGAAGGATTTTTGAGGAAAATGACTGGAAACCATTTATGGCTAACCTTTTTTAGCTGAGTTATACATGTTTTGTCTTTGTGTCTGTTTAGCACACATTATGTGTGTTCTAGTTGCGTATCGTCATTTAAAAGCAGATCTGGTTTCACTTTCAGGCACTTTGACTCTGCTTTTATTTAACTGCCAGATAGGTTGATTCCATTAAAGAAAATTTTATTGCATTCACAGTTTTGTAAGAAGTTGTCATCAGCTGAATATGGTGACTCCTTTCTTTCTTCCTTGAGTTGGCAATAATCCTAAATTAGTGACCGACTTCACTGATGTAGCGGCAGGCATGATGGTTGTTGTTATATTCAATGTACTAACATGACCTTAGAGTTAAGCTTCTTGTGTATGTGACTTCACCTCAGTATGAAATTTATTTAACAAAAGAAACATGGAGTAGATTCATCGTTTCTGTACTTGCATATTGTAACAGTAGCAGAGCCATAAAGGTCCATGATGGATATCAGAAAGGAATACCTTTTTTTATTTGAGTTTTTTCTTTTGGCTTTTGAGGATCAGTAATATAAAAATCAGAGTTTTGACTTTGGTTAAGAATATATCTAGAGGCAAGCATGCAGTGGTTTTTAAGTTTGCTAAAGATCATGTCCTGATTGAGGCCCGAATGAAGTTTTTCTGCCTGAAGACATTTTTAAAGTGAACATCTTTTGATGGTTCACATTTTTGCCAGCAGGTTTAACAGGCAAGACTCGCTTGGCACAATATGAGATTGAACTTTGTTGTAACCTCTGTCTGGATATTGATGGAGTTATTACTAACATTTCTGATATATAAATCTTCAGCTACCCTAGTTCTCTGGTCATTTGACTTTAATTTATGACAGTGAGTCCATGTCTGTGAGCTAAATGTCTGTTGAAATATGGCAGGAGTCCAGACAAGCTTATTTACATGTACATGCCCTGAAATTTATATTTGAGGTTATGGAGAATTTTGACCTTTGTTGCTTCTTGTCCGAAGATGTTTAAACGGTAGTTTTTGTGTTTTACTGATCTGACATCGTTTCCTTCTGAATTCTGTTATTTGCCTGTTCCCTGTTTTCATCTTTTCACACCTTATCCACATGCTCATTAAAATTGTATTAAATTGTTAATAGTTGGATGCCTCAGTTTTAGATCCCAAGAACAACTTATAAGTATATTACATATACTTATATTATATATTACTGTATGTGCACAGACTTAACCAATTTGATCACATCTACAGGTGCAGTGTAGTTCTGCTCAACACTGCCCTACGTCTTCGGTAAGGGTCCAGAAAACGGAGCAAATTACTCACATAAAATACTTGGAAGATGGACAAAAGGCTCTGTATCCTTCTAGCGTAGAGCTACACGGGCCTTAAATAAGACTACTGGCGCTAGCTCGCCAAGATCCCTGTTCTTCACCATCCTGAGCAGAAGATGAAGCAGCAGTGCTCTTAGCTCTCATCTGCTGCTACCTGTTAGAAAAGTCATCTACCGCTTCATCTCACCTCACTTGCAAATCAGATCCTGGCTTTCTCACAGCTGAGTAACCACTCGACACCAACAATGACACCATGGTGCGTTTAGTGGCGTTGCACACAGATACATGCATTACTGACATAGGCTGTTTGTGATGGAAGATAGAAGGAAATATTGTGTTTTCACATTTTAAATGCAGAGTAAGCAAAGCATAATTCAGCCTGCTTGCCTGTGAGGCTGCAGCTCTGAATGTCGAGGTCTCATAATACTTTTAAAGTTCTTATTCATTAAACTGTTCAGTGCGTATTTTACTGTAAAATGCAGCAAGCTAACCAGCTTTGTGCGGGACAAGAGAGCATGCTCGTCAGGACAGAGTTCAGCCGTTTTGTACTTTTTCTGTTTGTTTTGTACCACGTTGATGTGTTAGCTGTCATTCAATGAATTTAATTAAATCACACTGTAAATGTGTCAGAATTTTCCCACACAAGGTCTACATTTGCGGGATTCTGTGAAATAATTTGTTGTGGTCAATCCCACGCTGAATTTCAAGCCCCAATCAAAGAAATATCATCAGATGTTCAACTTCTTGTTGAAGATGTTTTGGACTCAACTTCAAGGACTACTTTTATTAAAAAAAACATGTTTTTGCTTTATGTCCAGGAATAATCCCTTTTGTCCAATTTAGCAAACTGGTTCAGGGATTTCCACCAGAGGAATCCAAGCAAAGAAGAAATTATAATGAAAATGCTCAGTGACCTAAATGTTATTGCTGCCACGTGAAACCGTATGATGAAAGACATCATGATAAGGCGTTAGAAATTAGTACGACTTGCTTGCCATTTTGATGGATTTTGTTGAATTTGCTTAGCAGTGCAGCACACAGATGGATGAATGTCTACTGAGTCACAGTGGAGATGACTTGCAATAACTCCAAGCCAAAATTAATGTCACATTAAGTTACCGTTAATGGAAGCAGTGGTGTTGCCACTGTCAGGGTTGATGTAAAAACAAAGCTCTATGTAACAGTTGACAGAGTATTTTTGAATATGATCCCATTGTAATTAAGACACAAACAAACCAAAGTCCAAAAGAAATTAGAAAAATTATGTACTGATTGAAAATTATGTGACATATTTAAACTCACAACACACCCCTATAAAGGTAAAGCTGAAGTAAATAAGTAGAATAAATAAACAAGGCTTTGGACAGCAAAAGCAAAAGTTGGATGTCCTACTTGTTTTCTTCTGTGCAACCCAGAATTTCCTGTTTGATAAGCTATAAAGCACCTTTCTGCATGCACATATTTCCTTGATGGCAGTTGTTTTTTTTTGTTTTTTGTTTTTTTTTGGCTTCTTAGCGACCTCTGATATAAAATTGAATTTAGATGGTGGGTGTGAAGGGTTGGACTAGTGCTTGTGTGAGCTTTTCTCAGTCAGAGCATAGTTGTTGTCAAGCTGCTTCTCTGAACTGATGGGTGGATGTGGTCGGGATGCTAACCACATCGTCGTAGTAACAACTTCTACAGTTAACTACTACCTGATAATTGTTGAAGTTTTTGTTGCTGTGTGTATTTGTGTTGTGAAGAGGCACATGCTTACTCAAAGAAAAATATAAAACTCCTCAATCCTGTCGTCTGAATTTACATTCACTTATTAGTATTACATAAAGTATCACATTTTATGTAATATTTTATTTGTTTATCACAGATTAACCAGATTAATTGACTTTAAAGTTAACTAGAACTTCTAGTTTAATGGTAGGGAAAACACTGGTTACCATGTTTAGTGCTAATTTGAACCGACATGCTGCTGCTTATACTTGGAGCTTGCTCTACTTTTTTTTCCCTCTTTCTATCTACAGAGGAAATGCTAATTTGTGGGTATTCTTTGTTACCAGCTTGTTTTTCTGTTGTTGCATTTGAACGAAGTGCAGTTTGAGCATTTATTCACATAAACACAGAAATAAATCAGTTGCCTCCCACATTATTGGGTGTTGGACCTCAACTTTGGGAAACTAGATTTAGTACTATTTCAGTTGGATTAACACAGTTATGTCTAATTTAAAAGTCAGATTTTAGTCAGACAAACAATATAATTAGATTTTTCTCTGACATGTTAACATTTCTTTAGCTACGGCGGTATTATGTGTGTTTTGTAGGCAGTGCGGTTAATTGCAGGCACCTCTAAACTCGTCACCTGGCCAACACAGCAGAATTTGATGCTTTAAAGTTGCACAAGTTAAGAAACACGAAACCTTCAGTGGCTGCAGTAGGAGATGAAAGGGGTGTGTCTGAAAGCCTTATACACAAAGTTTATGAAGTTTAATAGTTAATGTAATAATTAATCCTACTGTTTAATATTAAGTACATTTGGTAACTGCTGTCTGTGCAACTAAGAAAACAAATGCTAAAAAAGTTGCTTTGGAAAAATCTAATTTTTATGGTGGTTAGAGAAATATTCATGTTAGTGATTGTTTAAGAAAAACTATTTTTTTTACCTTTATTTTATTTCAACCATAATCCACAGAGCCATCAATAGGCTCTTGTTTAATATCAGCCACTTAAACTGTTCCTACAGGTATTTTTTGCTTTTTGTCATCTATAAATATCAGATTCTTGTATTTCCCCCTCCTTTTATAAGGGAAACTATGTTTTTAAATATGTCTTCAGGCATGTTAAATGTCAAACTGTGGAGACTAGCATCACCTTGCACCTTGCAGCTACTGATTATGAGACAGTTAAGCACAGTTTTGAATGAATGAAGTCAGACATGGATGAATTGGAAGCATGTTGCATGTGGGCGTCCAGTTGAAGGCGCAATAAGTTTCCTTTCTACGTCATATCTCACCTCAGATCCTGTCAAATGAATAATATCTCTCCATTCCTGTTTCTGTTTTTTTTCCCCCCAATTTTATTTTATTCGTCACAGCTTTGGTAGGAGATGAAAACAAACTGATATCACCGAGTTAAAAGGGGGGAAACAATGTGTTGCTAATGATGGTCAACCAGCAGTGCTGAGAGCATGAGCAAGTTCTACATGGGAAAAACCTTAATGTATATAATTATTTCCTCAGGTCAAGGCATGTCAGAGAACATTAAACACAAAACTGATGTTAATGTTTTCATGCTTGTGTATCGGTGGTAGTCATACCCAGAAACATGTTGTTTTTAGATTTTTTTCCCCCTCTATTCTTCTCAGAAATGTGAATCTTTAGGATGCCTCGAGAGAATTTACCCCAATTTGTCAAATCATTCATTAGAACCCAAATATTGTGTAAACTGATGGCAACTGAAATGAAATTCATAATGGAATGAAGTGATAATAAAAAATAACATTTTACATCTATGAAGACAAAGTACAATCTCAGGGTGGTGTAATTCTCAGCAGGAACATTTTCTAATGTTAGCCAGTGCTGTAACACATGAACAAAAGGTCAGATTTTAGTGTTGTTTTACATTATAGTAAGGGATATATAGGATATATAGGGGTATGAGTAATATAAAATACATTTGAGTACTCGCTTATACTGAGTACTAATAAATCCCATCACAGTTCCCTGGTAAGGAGTGTGGACCAGAATGCCAGATGTGGTTAAATATTAAATGGGTCCTCCTGCAGCCATCCTATAATTGTAAGACAAAGTGGTTTTTGGTGGATTTGGTTCATGGCTGTGACAAAGCACCTGTACGGCCAAAATCAGCTTCGCAGAGATGATGGTAAATTTGGATTTTTAATAAGGCATGAGTTATAACTTTGTTGTTTATGGATTAATGTTTTTAAAAATACTTAACATGTTCATTTTGACAGCCCTAGTTTCTTCACATTGGTATCTTGCTCTGTATTATTGGAGCAATTTTATTCTGGTATTGTATAGTTATATACTGGTATTGTATAGTTATATACTGGTATTGTATAGTTATATACTGGTATTGGTGCAGCTCTAATTATAGTAAGTATTTATTCACTGAAACTGTTCCATGAAATTGCTGTGATTGTGTGTTTTTTGCCACTGGTTGATGTGTATGAAGCACCTGTGTAACTAACAGATCAAATTCAAAATACAATTAACCTTTTAAGTGAAATTTTGCTGCATATCTTAAATATCTATACAGACATGCATGGATGTAGGCTGTAATTTTCTGGTTGGCTCAAGCATAGAACAGCAAGACACTGAGTACATTATTTATTTGATGCATCAGCCAGTTGTGTTGACATGAACTCTGCATCATCCAGTCTCCTCTACAGTTTCCTGTTGTGACCTCCCGGCTTTCGCTCCTCTTGCAGTGTAGTGACATTGAACTGTGACATTTTAAAGCTGAAGTGTAGGACTTGTGACATGTGAATGAAGGTTCATCACATCTAAACTTTTTACCAAGTGAGTTCTAAAAATCTGAGCACATCTTTATGTATTACTGGAGTTTTCATCGGGCAACTGTGGTGTCATCCTTGTTGTTTACATAAGCCAGAGATGAGGAGAGAAGCGACTGTGCTGACAGTGACAAAGTTATAGCAACAGTAACTGGTGGTATGTGGAGCCTTATCTGAAAGTTAAAAACTTCTCGCTTGAAGGATTTTTCTTTGTCCATGTTCAGTTAACCCCTTAAGCCCGACAGACCCACCGGGTGTAAACACAGGTTCATGTGTGAAAAAAAGTTAATTTAGTGATGTAAGGATGTTTTATTTATAATGTGTCTTAAAGAAGAATACCTAATGCCACTAAATCAACTCTCCAAGTGCATTTAGTCAACAAAGTATTTGTTTAATAACAACTTTAAAATACGTATGCCACAAACAACAGCGCCACCATAACGAGTCACACCCGAAACAAAATGCAACACAACGCGTGATCCGTTCACTCCACCCCAACTTATTGGGGATCAAATAAAACTAAAACAGCTGGACTTCTCATATGATACCAAGCATAAAAAGATATTCGCCAAGCACCTCACGTCGGTCCCAAAACAAACACAAAGCTAACCTTCGCATATCACAGCTAGCCTAGATAGCATGTTTATCACCAAATACAGCACCAAATCCCAAAGCTATTCTCACAAACAGCAATATTTTTTATTTCCTTACCTTTTTGTGGTCATTTTCAGTCTATCCACACTGTTCGATCAAAACACAGCGTAGTAATCCATAATCATCAAACTGTGTCATGCGCTAACTTGTCATATGCTCCCAGTCACAGCCATTTTGTGTGGGTCTTGGCAGTGTAAATAAAGTTTGGTCCATTTCTACATCTCATGAGCTTTCCAACGATATCTTACACTTGAAAGAGACTTTCTTTGTCAGGTTTAGATGCTTGCGCCTAAACAAAGGAGCATCATTGCCATTTTGCTGCAGTTACGCTCTTGGGCGCCTCTGGGACGAGCGAATATCGAACAGCGTTCATTTCTTTGCTTCATTTTGACTTTTTATCCATTTAGAGTGAAGGATAAAAGCCATAAACATGTCCAAGAAATTACAAAAATACCAAATATACCGTGTTAGAAGCTGTGGAGGAAAAACAGACAGCACAATTTGCCACAGTTTGGGTATCCAAGTGGCCAAATGGAGAGTCTGTCTGGTCCTATCCACACTAAAACCTGCATAAAAGCCATGAGCTTTGTTCTATTCTCATGAAACTTTGTACAGTTGTAGTTAAGGAGTTGCTGAATGCGTGCAGTGGTATCTTTATGCACAGAATGATTTCTATCATGATGTTTTCATCTGTGAAAAAAAGAAAACAATTAGGCGAGGATATTTTTTTTTTATTTTTACCTATGGTTTATCACAATTTGCACAGGCATATGGACATTCACAATGTTTCTGACACAGGATTTTTATTCCATAGGGTCTTACCTATCCATTGAGACCAAGGTTATGTATATTGACCTAAAAATTACAGAGTTATTGTTGATTTAATTTGGGTAGGTCTGTTCAGGTGAACTACACCTCTAAAAAGCCTAGGGTTCAAGAGGTTAATAGAGACTGGAGATTGTCTTCTAAAGAAGGCTGCAACAGTTTTCGTACCAGATCTTTTTTTTTTACCCAGACCCACTGAATTATTAGCTTAGTTCTTGTTTGTGTATTTTTTAGATGTATATTGTCAAATTTGGACTCTTCATTGATTCTCAGAAATTGCCAGTAAAAGTATGTTGCCATATTCATGTACACATAAGTACTTTTAAAGAAAGCTTTCTGGCTTACTTTCCTAAGATTCGATGCATCACCAAGCTGAATAGTGTAGTCATTTGTCACCTCAGGTGCTGCCAGCCTCAGTTATTTCGTGGGCAAGTCCAAAAGAAAGGTTATGAATACTGTTGTGCTACACTGAACAACAGAGGTGGTAACACCTGATGAGCACTTATTTGTATTTAGCAATCAAGCTCAATGAAAATAAGTGTTCAAAAAATAGATGAAGTTTCATTATCAGTAATTATATTGTCACCTCAAAATATTAAAGCATACAAAACTGAAATTGTAATCCAACAAAAAAGAATTAAATAAGCTCCTCTGACATGTATGTTTACTGTTGCAGATCTTTTACAGCGAAAATAGGTAAATAAATCTCTAACAGGACGTTGACTTGGATACGTTTTGGTGGTGAAATTACTAAGGATTTAAAAAAAATGTAATGTCCTTTTTTTTTAAGAACAAATATCACAAAAATATCACTTAATAATAAAATTAACAAAAGAGAATCATTTGCTACTTTATTGTCCTCTCGGTTATACTTGAATAGTTTCTTTGGTTAATTAAAGCAGATGAAAATGTGATGAAACTACCTATGAAAATGATCATTTTTGCACGTTTACTGTTTATAGTGAGTCTTGTATAATTATTAACATCGTCTTTTCTGATTAGCATTCATGTGGACTTTAATGCTGTTATAGAATGAGTATCAGCCATGGCTGGTCACATCTGCAACAAGCAGCTAATGAGTATCAGTTTTAATCAAGGAGCAGGCAGTTTTTTAAGTTTGTCTATGAAATCTTCTCAGTGTGGATGCCTTATTAGATACTGAGCCAGTAATACTTATGATTTTTAGTGGTTTGATCTACGATAAGACAGTTGCGCTTTGCACTTCCTTTGTTGAGATCTCATCTGTATGGTGCAACAGAGCAACATAAGACCTCTTATGCCTGAGCAGAGGTGGGAATGTACAGATGCTGTAAAGCCCATCACTTCCTCTCAGACCATCATTTAAACTAATGTGGTGTCCTCTCCAGGCAGTTGAAGAGATACTTGTCTATCCAGGTATGAATGTATGCAGATATTTCTCCACTGCAGCAAAGTGTTCACTGCAATAAGAATCACGTTAAAATGGTAATGCGATTGCATAATGTTCCCACATCAGAACTTACAAATTGCTACTGAAGACATCAATAAGTACATTTCCAGTGGAACTGAACATTTTAGCTGATTGTTTTAGACTGAAGACCTGAAATATTCAGACACTGATCAGGTGTTGGCATTAAGCCTAATCTATAAAGTACACAAACTTGTTTTTCCAAATTAGGAAAACAAGGAAGAGATAAAAAATTACAGCCAACAATTATAGATCATTTATGGACTGTAGCAACCAGTAACGTAATAATGGCCAATAAAGCAATACTTCCCAATAATGTAATCATTTTGACCATTTTAAATGTAATAAAGCCAGTAGCACAATAACTTCCCAATAATGTAATAACATTTCTGTCCCAATAATGTATTAAGTGATTAGGCTATTGGTGTTCAAGATCCTTTAAATAATGAGTAACTACAGCCAGCGATGTGATATTAATAAATAAGATTGTTTCTCAGAAATATGAGATTTCTTTTTCAGTTTTTGTGCAGTTTTCTCATCAGAAATCAGTATGATTATATTTATGGCAAGTTGTTATGTAATTGGCTTTATTGCATTGGAAATAGCAATATAACAAAATATTGGCTCTTGTTACCATGTTGGTTGCTGCATGTCTACATTTTGAAGGGGACCAAAGTAATGCAATGTGTCTTTGTTATTTCACGTCTGTTTTGGTGAAAACAAGCTTCTCTGCTTCCCCTATGAGTTTCATTTGAGCTGACCTAAGGTCCGTTAATTAGAGTGTTGCATAGATAAAGAAAAGCGCACTTTCCTCTGAACAAAATAACTAATTTGATTTATTGTTGATTTGTTTTTGACATTCAGATAAAATATTTGTCTGCGATGTGAAAAACTTAGACTGTAGATTTATTTCAGCTTTACTTGGACTTTAAATCAATCAAGATGACACTTGAGTATTCATAAAACCAACATTCATCGAGGACCACGTAAAATAGCTTGCAAAGCTCCTGTAAGTAGTGACTGAAACCTGTCGGTTTTGTTTGAAAATGGTAATATGAAAGTCTAGCTGTAAACAGAAAACCTCAGTAGTTTACTTAATCTGCACAGCAACATTACTACAGAAGTCAGGTACATCTAGAAGGTCTTTTCAGTTCATTTAGAATTTTAGTAAAGAGTCAGTTTGCAACTAAAACAAGCAGCGCATCCGCTCTGACGTGGAGGTCGTCTGCAGGTCATCAGCTCATAGGATGCCAAACATGAGGAAGAAATATTCATTGCTCCTGATCTAATCTAAACAGTCTGTCACTGATGTTCAGTGCACGCCATACATTGTTAAAACATTGTTAACACTGCGCTTAACACAGACAGAAGAGGAGACAGTAAAGTACACAGAGTTCCTGTGCAATGAAATGTGCTACAGAAATAAAATGTGTTTACAGACTATAAATATTTAACCTGAACAGGTCATCATGCTTCAGTTATTGTCCCACACCTAAACACTCAGTAGGTTGCATTTCATTTAAGGGTACAGCCCTTTTCACAGTACTTTATACAATCATATTGATTGCTAATTAAGGTAATTACGTCAAGCTTTTTAAAAACATGAGAGGCTCCAAATGTTTGAGTTCAAATAAGTAAGTAAGCAATTTTAACCCCGCTTAATGGTTTTTCCTCTTCCGACAGTATCACCATGATTAGTTGTCGTCATTTTTAAGGAATAATTTTGACTGCTGTACTAATTGTATTGTTCTGTCACTCATGTACCTTCACGGTTCTGTCAATGCAGGTCATGTCAGATGACTCAAAACTTTGACAATAGACCTGCATACACACATGTATGGGCTGAGTATTTCTTTCTTTTTTCTTTACATGTGTTTTTCCTCAACTGAAAACAGTATAAAAAAAAAAAATCAAATTGATCTTAAATTGAAGTTCAGATAGTTTAAATTAAACATGGAGGGAACTCGCATGTTTTTCAACGAAGTGTTAGAATTTTGATGGTATTTGCCCTTTTCCATACCTATTTAATACTTATGTAATGGAGTACAGGGCAACAGCTGGGCCTGGACCAAGTCTGACCTCCTGTGGGATTTAACAGCCGCACAGCTGAAAGAAAAGTCCCCATATGTTAATTTTAATCAAACAATTTTTTATTGTGAGATTGTTTGTGTGTGTGTAATATTAAATGTTGAGTACATGCAGCGGGTTCTGTGTAAATGTTTATTTAACAATGTCCAGCTCTTTTTTTCTCTTGATTAAAATTCTAATATTTTTCACACACAAACGTTCTGGTGTCGTCATTGTAGCTTCCTTTCACACTGTAAATGATATGAGCAGAATTTGTTGTGCTAGTAACAGAGAAAATGAAGGAGTAGCTTCACTTTTAAGTTTTATTTAGATGAAAAATGATGAAATCCAAAACATAAAAAAAAACATTTGTGGGAGGGGAGTGTTGAGTTATTACATGCATGAGTAGTAAAGCTGAGTAGTAAAGACTGAGGATCAGAGGAGTATTTTTAATGAAGATATCCTGGGTTAAAACACCGCACAGCTCTCAACCTGTAACTGCCCCAATGTAGTTACTGTTGTGTGAACGCAGGTGTGTGTGGGGGGAGAATAGAAGCTGCTGTATGAATGCATGTGGCATTCAAATAAAAGCTTTGAGTGGTTGAAAAATCTATAAAATCCATGTGATCTCTTTACTGTTTACACACCATAAAACTGTTAATGGCCAGACTTGGTTGGAGAGGGCCATCATGGTCTTGATGGCCTGATAATGTTGTGACTAGTATCTGTGGTAATTAGTGGAGGTAACAGTACTATAGTTTAACCACACTGGCTTTTGGTTTAATGTGATGTTTTTTTTGTTTTTTTTTTCTTTTCTTAATTTCATAAGGTTTTTATTTAATCTACCATGCCTCTGTGATGTGGACAGAACTAGCCACAAACATGATTTTATGGCCACAATAGTAATTTTTCTGGTGTGATATTGATGGAGTTTGTTTAAATTAGTCACAAATGTTCAGTTGCACGTATGGATCAACTGATTAAAGTTGAGTAGTCACAGGCTTGAGTCCCTGTGACTTCACAACAAACATTATCAGCTAGGCCTGTCGCGATAACAAATTTTGCTGTGCGATAAATTTTCTCAGAAATGATTGCGATAAGCGATGATATTGCACAAAGCGATAATGTTTTCATTTTGAGACCATTTTCAACTAATATAATGACGATGCCATAACAATGCAAGTACACTCTTTCAAAGATCAACAAAAATGCCCTTCAAAAAATATATTAAAAAATATTAAACATGGGGCTCAGACAGGGAAAACAGGCAAAACTGCCAGTTACTACCATTGTATAAAAAAAAATACTGCACATCGTTGCTGTTTGTGAAACTGAAATATCTCCGTCATGACTGCATTTCAGACTGATCTATGAGCAGTGAGCGAACCGCGCTGCTGCTGTGCTTTTCCACCTACGCCAGGACACTGCCCCTAAAGTAATGCGGCCCACTGGAAATCCTTCCGAACCTCTCGATCAGCCGGCATCGCTCTTTAAGTCTATTTCAGCGTGAGAAATCGGAGGTTTAGCGCGAGAGCGTGGGAATCCACTCAAATGCGCGAGTCGCATGGCCGATGCGTGAGAGTTGGCAGCCCAGTAAAACAAATGCTGCATACCGGTTCGCACAGGTTAAGTGCTTCACCGCGGTCTCGTGCTGCAACATGCTGCTGTCAAGTATGACACGAGCGAGATCACTCCGCAAGAAACGAGAGTGTTCAGTCGGGATAGTTCATAGGGAAACTTATTGTCATACACGGTCTATGGTAAAGTAAGATAGAGGGGAAAAAAACGAAAACTGTCGTGACTGGCAAACTTACCGCGCTCATTTTTTTCTTACTGCGCAATTAATTGACTTATTGCTTATCGCGACAGGCCTGTTATCAGCCATAATTTAATTGCTTTATATGCAAAACCACATTTCAAGTTGTGATCATCAACCAGTCAGGCTTAGTATTTTAATCACCTGGTACTCCACATTTTACCAGAACATTTGTAATAAGTCATTTCTGGACAAAGAACATCTGATGGTGTACTGTCATATAATGTGTGAATGGAGTGGCAATAAGTGATAAAGCTATATTGTTACCAAACAAACGAACATATAACTAATTGAGTTAGAACTTTTAAATAAACTTCTATAAGGATTTAATGGTCGAAATGAAAGTTATGATAAAATACAGCACACAAATATAGTATGTTGTTTCCTCTTTTTTTAAGTTGTTTTCTTTAAGTCTTTCTATCTAAGAATTCCTTCTGGTGGTTGATATTTAATGCTGAGCAGCTTCATGCATGCTCTTGTTGTTCGCTGTCAGGTAGCATTATTAAAAAGGCTGCATGTCCCACTGTTAAAGCTGTGGGATATGTGTGAGCTTCTTAAGAAACAGCTTTTCTCTTGGCTTCCTTCCTCGGTCAGTCAGTAATGGAGGAAAAATGTTGCTGCGGTTAGAAAAGGATTCTGACTGGAATACAAATTCTTAAATCTAATTTACGATACACCCTATATATACTGGAGTTTATGTCCATTGATATGGTAAAACAAAATATATTTTAACTAGCCAAAGGACTTTATCTTTTATTTTGTTGTTGTTGCTGCCTTTGACTTTGGTGACTGTATATTGAAGCCAGTTCAGGCCTGGAGTGTTAAGATGATTTCTAAGCTGCATTGTGGTTTAGTTGATTCTTGTTGTCAACATTATAGGTGGAACAGTTGAACATAGAGTAATGGGTCCCATGTGATGTTCTTAGTTGCGCAGAGAGTTCATTACTGCTCACTGAGCCAGAAACAAAAAAAAGAAATGTGGTTTTTGCTCCATCAGGGGACTCAGACTCCTTTGGGATCTAGGAACAGTTGGACATAATCAGTCTTAGTCACACTCTCTTTGTCTGGCTTTCTTGTTGTCACTGTTTGTGTCTTACTCTGTCTTTTTCACTCAGCACACACACACTCCAAACGTACTGAAACGGTGTGTAAGGGCTTAAACGTAATTTGTCCTGTCAAGGTGAACCTGATGGGATTACTTTTGTCTTCATATAATGAAACTAAGAAAAAAAAATGAAATTTCTCTTTTATTGACTTTCTTAACAACGTACCGTGGGCTTTCTTTTCTGAACAATACAAAATTGCTGACAATCAAAGCGTTATGGTGCCTGTCAGAATAGTTTAAAAGATGTAAAAGACATTTTAAATAAGTTTAGCTAAAACAAAACAACAAAAAAACAAAAACAACAACAAACAAAAAGACACCGCTCTTTGTGCTAATGGTGCTAAATACAATGCTTGGCCAAAAGCCGCCACCAAACAAAAATAAAGGTCACACACACTAATATTTCGTTGGACCTCCTTTAGCTTTGATCGTGGAAGCATTCGCTGTAGCTTTGTTTTGATAAGTTTCTGCAATGTCACAGGTTTTCTTTCCATCCTGTATTGCATAACGTTTTCACCAAGATCTTGTATTGATGATGGGAGAGTCCGACCACTGCACAAAGCCTTCTCCAGCACATCCCAAAGATTCTCATTGTGGTTCAGGTCTGGACTCTATGGTGGCCAGTCCATGTGTGGAAAACGATGTCTCCTGTTCCCTGAACCACTTTTTCACAGTCTGAGCCCCATGAATCCTGGCATTGTCATCTGAGAATGTGGTTGTGAGATCAGAGAAGAAAAACTGTCGATGCAATAACCTGGTGATTCAGGTTATTCAGGTAGTCAGCTGACCTCATTCTTTGGACATATAATGTTGCTGAATCTAGACCAGACCAACTGCAGCAACCCCAGATCATAGACTTGTCCACAGGCTTGACCAGTAGACACGAGACATGATGGCTGCATCGCTTCATCCTCCTCTTTCCTTACCCTGATGCTCCCATCACTCTGAAACAGGGTATATCTGGACTCGTCAGACCACATGACCTTCTATTGCTCCAGGCTCCAATCTTTATTCCCCCTAGCAAATTGCAGCCTTTTTATCAGGTTAGCTTCACTGATTAGTGGTTTTCTTATGGCTACACAGCTGTTCTGTCCCAATCCTTTGACTTCCTTTCAGATTGGGCTTGTGGAAATGTATTTACTTTTTTACCATCTGATTTCAACAAATGTTTAAGTATCACCAATCACCGTCACTCAGGATTTTTTCTGACCACATTTCTTCTTGGAAGATGATGGTTCCCCACTATCCTTCCAGTTTTTAATAATGTGTTGGACAGTTCTTAACCAAATTTTAATAGTTTCTGCATCTCTGTTGATGTTTTCACAGCTTGATGCCAATGGTTTGACCCTTCTTAAACATACCAACATCTTTTCCATGACCATGGGATGTGTCTTTCAATGTGGTTGTATAAGAAATGAGAAGCTAGGCATTGAATAAGTTGGGGTTAAATAACTTGTTGCCAGGTGAAAGATAATCACCCATGCAGTAGTCATCCAATAGGTTTGTACCCATTCGCTTAGTTAAATCAAGGTGGCAGCTTTTTTTCTTTTTTGGCTTGGGAGTGTAGT
This sequence comes from Melanotaenia parkinsoni, assembly GCA_036919975.1. Taxonomy (NCBI): domain Eukaryota; kingdom Metazoa; phylum Chordata; class Actinopteri; order Atheriniformes; family Melanotaeniidae; genus Melanotaenia; species Melanotaenia parkinsoni. The sequence goes on from JBAFTA010000007.1 coordinate 4,600,096, forward strand.
TGTATGTTTTGGGAAAGTTTGCTGATCAATACCTGCAACAGACTGTACTCACTGGTGCTGTTAGCTTTGACCTTTTGGCCTCTTTCCAGCTCATACTTGTAACAAGTTATGCCTATACTGCCCTGTGAAGCTTTGACAATCTACCAATAAAATGACATCAGTTAATTGGTGAGCCTGGACTGCCAGTAAAGGTCTATAAATTCTTAAAGGTAATCACCTGTGTAGGAAAGTTTCATCTATTTAGACTGTGCAAACATCACTAAGCTTGTATTGTTTTACTGTGACTAAGTAATAAGGTCTTCTTAATTTAGCTTGTAGATAGTTTATTGTTTAAATTCAAGAAATGAAGATTAGCTCAGATAAGTCATATGTGTCTAGGAAAACATAAACCTTGTGAAGCAAATATCTGATGTAACTATAAATGGACAATCTGATTGTGGCAGTCTTTTATTTTAAATACCATTTAAGGACGTGAAAGGAAAACACTGGGCCACCTGACTGAAAAGAGACTGTTGCATAACAAGTTTCTCCTACGGACATTTTGAACATTAAGACAGAGGTGGGTGTGTGCAGTATTGTTTTCAGTTTTGTTAAAGGAGGGAAATCCTGAGGAGAAGATCTGTGATAGAAGCTTGGTTATATAGCAGGAACCAGACATGCTGTCTGCAAGTAGTCATCATAACTTAATACTGCCAGGAAGACAAATTGTCCACATTCTTTTCTAGTTAATAAGGATTATCGGCAGTCATGCATTTACATTTAAGCTCCTCTTTTATGTCATGAACCCTGGGCAGCAAACGGCGTAAAAGAATGTGATTATTATGTTTACATTTAACCAGAGGTGTTCCATCTTTGGCTCTTAGAGGCGCACGATTTCTCTGGTCATGTTTAACTGTCAAGCTGTGTTTCACAACTCCAACAGAATATCCAATGGGACACATGGCTATGAATTAATTTGTTAACAGCATTATGTAACTGCTTTGAGCTTTGTTTATTTTCCAACGTGCTGACTGTTTGCCTGAATCTTTATTACGTTTATTATTTCTCATGCTCAGAGTCTGTGTTTTGGCATATTGAGTTTGGCTTTGTTTAAGTCTGTTTGGCTTCCACTCTCCTTAGCCAATATCCATTAAATTGTCTTGTTACTTTACAAACAAGTATACATAAGACGTAACACATAGCAGATCCGTGTCCACTTTTAACAGGAACTGCTGAGGAGGGCTGATGTGCCGTGACCATGTGGAAAAACGGTCAGCAGAGTATTTACCTTTTTAGATATTGTCAACAGAAAAAAGTTTGTGTGTGAGAGGGATGAGAAATAGTACTTTTACACAATTATCTTTTAGTAGTAGTACAGTCATAAAGGCAAAAAACAGATTTTTGTTTAATTCTAAGGTCTGATGTATCAGTCTTGAATAAAAACGAAGACACCATGTGCTCCTTACCGGGTCTTAAAACAAAGAGAAGTGCAACTTCAGATAAATGAACCATAACATAGTACACCGTCATTTATTTCTCAAAATCTAAGTGTCTAAAAAAAAAACTAAGTAGACCCCATGATTCAACAGTTTGTAGAAGCACCTTTAGAAGCAATCGAATATTTCTCTATATGACATAATTAATCTCTCACATCATCATGGAGTCATTTTTGGTCCACTCTTTTTTATAACATTGCTTTAGATGAATAGGGATTTCAGATATTTGTTTATTAACAGCTCTTTTAAAGTCCTGCCACATTTGTGTGGTTGAGGTCAGATTTTGACTGGACCATTACAACACCTCAGTTTCTTTTTCACCGTTCTGTTGTGGAGTTGCAGCTGTATTGATGTAATGTTGGTCATAAAATGGTGGAAGATTTCCCTCTGGTTAATTTTTTTTTAATCCTTTAAGGAAATAATGACAGTGTAATAGTGTAATATGTCATGTTGTATATTTTTAAACCTGATTTTAAGTTCTGGTGAGGATGAGATGAGTTTCTTTTTCCTTGTACTCTGGTATGTAGAATATTAAGAGCTGGTTGTTTCTTTTTCACATGAATACTTATGAAGAATGAACAGTTGAATGTGATTACATATGAAGCTTTAATATTCTTTTTACATTATTATATCCTTAAAAAAAATAAACAAGATTAAGAGTTTCTACTGGAGGTGCAGCATGAGGTGTCTGGGCTTAAAATGCAGTACAGGAGTTATGAGGTATAATTTCACAGAATCTCTCAAATGAAGATTTTTCTAATACGGGAGATTTCTGTGACATTTCTGTTACTTGGTACAGTATTTAGTCGAAGGAGATATTACCAAGAATATGTCAGATTTCTGGTGTTCTGAATGAACAGATAAAATAAAAATAACTTAGCCAATCAGAGTAACTCATAAAATAACTCAAAAGTTATCATGAATTAGTATTACAAAGTGTGTAATGGAGAAGAAGTCATCATAAAATTAATTACAAGACACATCTGTACTTGAGAAAGCAACAGAATGTGAACTAAAGTAAGAACATCTAAGTGAGAACACATAATGGCACACGTAATGATAAAGAAACAAACAAAAAAAAAAACTCCCTTATGAGAAGCAAGTAAGGGAAGTGTTACCCTCCATTTTAAAAAAATAAATTTAAGTCCCTGGTATTCTTATCCTAGCAGCATCTTAGATGATAGATTCCTTTTGTGTAAATTGCTGCCATTAAGCTGTCACATGATGAACAGTAAGGGGTTGGCAAGTTTTAACCATGTGAAATGGTGTTGGTATGCTGAAAGGAAAGGAGAGGGTTTACAGAAAATGTCAGAAAGTGGCTGCTGTTGATGACTGGATTTGTGTGGGCGATACTCTCCTAAGGGAGATTCCCTGTTTTATCTCCATAATATTCACTGACAGCTACCTTAAGTCACCCAGCAGAGTTGCTGCTGTTATTCTGCTCAGAAAACGCTCAGCAGAAGCTTTAAAGGGACCAGGGAGGACAAAGTAACATACATCAGAGCTTGCTGCATGATTTGTTTTTATTTTTCTGAAAAAGATCTACGTTGATTTGGTTATCTCATTAAAACAACAAACAGTAAATTATGTATTTATTCCTCAGTCCTACTGCAAGGGTTATTTAGGAAGAATACTGTATTTAACTTTCAGTCCTTTTAACTAAGAAATTTGAGGGAAAAAAATCAAATAAAATGCTTCCATGGAATCAGAGGTTAGTTGATGGAGTGTCCTTAATCTGATTTAAGATGGGCTAGAAACAAACAAATGCACATAGAACAGTATTTTTCTCATGTAAAAGCAGGCCTGTGTGTCCTTATACACCAAATTTACAAGTTTGCCAGCCCACTTAGATTATCCTATTTCTTAACCAAAGTATTAAATATTCATGCTCTTCAAAATTCATTTTTTGATGCTCATATAATTTAATGGTTGTTTTTTTTTGTGTAAAAGGTTTAAAAGAAAAATAATTGTAGATTGAAGATATGATCGTGTGGAGATTCTCTGTTTTTCTTGTTAAAACATGAAAGAATAAAGTTATTTTAGGTGGGGAATCATATGAATGTATAATTTGCCATGTATGCATTTTATTAACGCACAGCAATTTTCTGTCTTTGCAGGATGGAAAACAACGTAAAGAAAGAAAGAAGACGGTCTCATTCAGCAGCATGCCTACTGAGAAGAAGATCAGCAGTGCCAGTGATTGCATCAATTCAATGGTGGATGGCTCAGAATTAAAGAAAGTGCGATCCAACTCACGCATTTACCACCGCTACTTTCTCCTTGATGCGGACATGCAGTCTTTGAGATGGGAGCCTACAAAAAAGGAATCTGAAAAGGCAAAAATCGATGTCAAGTCCATCAAAGAGGTTCGGTCAGGCAAAAATACGGACACTTTTAGAACTAATGGCACCTATGATCAGATATCTGAGGACTGCGCTTTCTCAGTCATCTTTGGGGAGAATTATGAGTCTCTGGACTTGGTGGCAAACACAGCCGATGTAGCAAACATATGGGTGACAGGGCTGAGGTACTTGATCTCATATGGTAAACATACCTTAAATATGATTGAGAGCAGTCAGAATAGCATGCGCTCATCTTGGCTAAGTGAACTGTTTGATGAGGGAGACATTAACAACAGTAAACAAATAACGATATGTGCTGCTGTGCAGCTAATCAAAAAGCTAAACCCAGGACTTAAAAATGTGAAAATAGAATTGAAGTTCAAGGAGCTTCACAAAGCCAAGGACAGTCCTGGTTCTGATGTATCAAAAGAGGAGTTCATCGAAGTGTTTCATGATCTTTGCACCAGACCAGAAATTTATTTTCTCTTTGTTCAGTTCTCCAGCAATAAGGAATTTCTTGATACTAAGGACTTAATGATATTTCTGGAGGCAGAACAAGGAATGGCTCAAGTCAATGAAGACACCAGCTTAGAGGTCATTCAGAAATATGAGCCATCCAAAGAGGGTCAGCTCAAGGGTTGGCTTTCTCTTGATGGGTTCTCCAATTATCTTATGTCTGCAGAGTGCCACATATTTGACCCTGAGCACAAATCAGTTTGCCAAGACATGAACCAGCCTTTATCTCACTACTACATCAATGCCTCCCACAACACATACCTGATAGAAGACCAGTTCAGAGGTCCTTCTGATGTGACGGGGTATATCCGTGCCCTCAAGATGGGCTGCCGCTGTGTCGAGCTAGATGTGTGGGATGGACCTGATAACGAACCTGTTATTTACACTGGTCACACAATGACCTCACAGATTGTCTTTCGAAGCGTCATTGACGTCATCAACAAGTATGCCTTTGTTGCCTCTGAGTTTCCACTGATGCTGTGTTTAGAAAACCATTGCTCCTTACAGCAGCAGAGAGTGATGTTTCAGCATCTGAAGAAGATCCTTGGAGACAAGATCCACTTCGATCCCCCAAAACCCGAGGACTGTTACCTCCCCTCTCCCTCTGAGCTCAAGGGAAAGATCCTGTTGAAGGGTAAGAAACTGGGCACAAACTGCACCGCTTCCGAAGGCGAGGTGACAGATGAAGATGAGGGGGCAGAGATGTCGCAAAGGATGAGCATTGAGTCTGCAGAGCAACAGACTATTGCGCCCAAAAAATTCCAGCTGTCTAAAGACCTCTCTGATCTGGTGACATTGTGCAAGTCTGTTGAGTTCAAAGACTTTCCAACATCCTTCCAGAACCAGAAACACTGGGAGCTCTGCTCTTTTAACGAAGTCTTTGCCAGTCGCTGTGCCTGTGACTTCCCAGGTGACTTTGTTAACTACAACAAGAAGTTCCTGGCACGGGTTTACCCAAGCCCTATGCGGATTGACTCCAGCAATATGAATCCCCAAGATTTCTGGAAGTGTGGCTGCCAGATTGTAGCAATGAACTACCAGACTCCTGGTCTGATGATGGATCTAAACATCGGCTGGTTCCGTCAAAACGGGAACTGCGGCTATGTGCTCCGTCCAGCCATCATGAGGGAGCAGGTCTCGTATTTCAGTGCCAACACAAAAGACTCAGTGCCTGGTGTTTCTCCACAACTCTTGCACATCAAGATAATCAGTGGACAAAACTTTCCTAAGCCAAAAGGCTCAGGTGCCAAAGGAGATGTGGTAGATCCCTACGTTTATGTGGAAATACATGGCATTCCTGCCGACTGCGCTGAACAAAGGACTAAAACAGTGAACCAGAATGGGGACGACCCTCTGTTTGACGAGAGCTTTGAGTTCCAGATAAACCTTCCTGAGCTTGCAATGGTTCGCTTTGTGGTACTTGATGATGACTTCATTGGGGATGAGTTTATTGGCCAGTATACAATCCCCTTTGAGTGTCTGCAACCAGGTTTCCGGCATGTACCTCTTCAGTCTCTGACAGGGGAAGTTCTGCCACATTCCTTCTTGTTCGTCCATGTTGCCATAACCAATCGAAGAGGAGGTGGCAAACCACATAAAAGGGGACTGTCTGTCCGAAAGGGTAAAAGGAGTAGAGAGTATGCCAGCATGAGAGTGCTGCTAATCAAGGCTGTGGATGATGTCTTTAAGACAGCCCTTTTACCACTGAGGGAAGCAACAGACCTCAGAGAAAACATGCAGGTAAGATTTCCCACTACTGAATGACAATTTGACTTATACAGTCCTTGTTCTCTGATGTGCGTGAACCATAAGGTTGTCATGGATATAGATGTGTAACATGCTAATGGAAACCTTGAACTCTTGACCCTTTTTGTGAAGGGAGCTAGTGGTTCTGCCAAACTATGTGGGATAATTTGTTGACATAATTAAGACTTGCTTGTATGCTTAGATATTGGAATTGCTACACATGCTTAGTGATATTTAACTTCATTCAGAATCGAAATATAATGCAGACGTCCTTTTTTAATAAAAACGTTTAACTACGGAAAAAAAATGTAGTCCAGAAAATATGGTACACACCTAGAGAACAATGTTTGGTATTTAAATGCACAAAAACACAACCCTTGAATAGACTGGAACATAAGCAGTATTTTCATGTTACTTGCTCCACAGTTGCCACAATTTTAGTGACAGTAGTGACAGGACTGTTTTACCTTTTGCTACCCATAAAGACATAGAGCAACAGATTAGAGGAGCAAACACAGCCATGAATAACACAAATATATAGTTTGGTTTAAGATGTTTTTTTTTACATGGCAGGCATTTCAATGCCTTTGAATACCAATTAAGAAAATATTTCTGTTTTGATGAGAATGTTCCATTCCAAGATGACAATCCATCAGTTCAGGCAGGGACATACGGACAAAAGAAAAAACAACACCAAAACTTTCATCTCAGTATTTTTCTTTTTTAGATAAAGTGGTAGAACACAATTATCTAAGCTATTATTCAGGTGCTTGGTTGGGATACTTTATTCTTTCTGTAGCAATAAAATGTAATAAGTACAAACTCAACAGTTTAAATGAGAAATGTTAGATGTACTTAATTAAGCAAGAGAAAAGTTGAAAGAAGTTGATTTACTGTTTTAAACCAGTTGTAGCTGTTTAGGTATAGATTTCAACATTCAAATCAGTTAAACCCTCTATACCCTAAGTTAAGTTCAGATTGTTACCAGATTAGTTTCAAAGCATCTGAAAACCCTTCATCCATGGACACCACCAGCATTGACCGAATTTGACTCTTAATCTGAAGAACACTGTGATGAAATGCCTATTTGAATAAACTGGTGTGTAAACGGGGTTACAGTACAAGCAATGCCTCAGTAAGATGTTCTGATGATCTGATTCTGCAACCACACTGAAACAGCATTTTCATTTTCACATTTATCTTGTATCTGTAATTGGAGGAGAATGCATAAAAACTGTGTGAGAAACGTTGTAGTGGAGGTCATAACACTGTGGTTGGTCCCACAGCGTGTTTTTTCAGGCATTGTATTAGGTTTTTTTTTGGTAGTCCTGTTTATTTGGCAGTCGTTGTGAGACAACAAGCCATCGGCCTTGAGAATATAACACATCTTGGCTGTCCTGTCACAGTTTGTCCCTCCGGTTGTTTGTGTAGAGTTTAAATTTGGCCTTTCGCAGGAAGTTTAGAATATGTGTGCATATTTAATTTCCATGTGATTCTGTTGTTAGTTTAAAAGGATTGAGTGCTTATGAGTGAATAACAAGTGCCAAAGTGAAAGTTCTCATAAGTGACTGTAAAGCTTGAAGCCACTTCCTTTGTGGCAGTTAATCTCTGAGGGTGTGGTTATATTTTTAACACAGCTCAGTTATAGATTTTATTCTTCAAATATAAACCAGTTCAACTTCACATGAGCATTTATAATTTTTCTCTCCTCTGCAGAATGCCATAGTATCCTTTAAGGAGCTGTGCGGCCTTTCAGCTGTGGCTAATCTGAAGCAGTGCATCTTGGCTGTTTCCCCTCGGCTGACAGGACCTGACAATAGCCCCCTTCTGGTCTTCAACCTTGCTGAGCAGTACCCCAACTTAGAACCCCAGGGGCTGCTACCAGAGGTCCTTAAGAAAGTTGTCACCACCTACGAAATGGTGAGTAGTCCACAGCCTCAAAGAAAAGTATACTGAAAAACAAAGCAGCACATGTGATTGAACCTCTTCACTGTTGCAAGTGGAGAGACAAAAATCTCATTAATGCTGTAGTTCATTCATGTATGAATTTCCCAATCAATAGATCAGATTCACGCCAGCAAACTGGCTTTGACTCCAATCAGATCAATGCTTTGACTTTACTAAATACAACGGGGGCATGCATAGATGGTTAGGTAACAAGGCTGGAACTCTGTTAAGTAATGAAATCGATGTTCATGGTTTATACAACATCCTCCTGAAGCTATTCTAAAGCAATACCATTACCCTTCACACATCATCTTCTGCTGGATCACTCCGAACACGTCTGCTTACCGATATTATTTCAGGCAGGAAGTAAGGAGACATGAAAAAGTTTTGTATCCAGAAACCAACTTTAACTTAACTTTTTTTTTCATCCCATTGTCTAAGGTGACCATTAGGTGCAAAACGCTCCTACAAAACTAAAAATACTAAATCAAATACTGAGCATGTTGTCTTTTGTGTGATGGTATTGAAGATTGTTCTGTTGTTGTGTTTAAGACTGCGTCATTTCTATTTTTTTCCCCCATTTTTGTTTTTTGTTGTGACTGGAGTAGGTTTGTATTCATTCGAAGAAATGAATGCTAAATGCACAAAATATGCACAGTACAGTACAGTTGTACAGTAGAATTTTTTTCCCCAAATTACCAATGGAAATCTGTGAAAGTCAGGCCAGACAATAACTAGTTGGTTATATAATGCCGTTTAGTTATGGGGGGTGTTCTGTGTTTCAACAGACATTCTGTTACCCATTCCCACCTAATCTATAGCAGTTTAAAATATTTTATCAATACAATTCCAAAATGTCTAAAGTTATTCTCTAAAACTAACTTAACTTAAATATAGAAGGCATTGAAAGGGAGGAATTAAAGCCTTACTGTTCTCCAATTAAGTTACTACAGTTTCTTTAGTTATCAGGCACCAAATGCAAGTAAATCTTCTGTTTGGCAAGTAAATCTCAGAGGGCCCTCAAATGTATGTACACAAACATACACTGATGCAAACTCGCTCACATGTGATGCGAGAATGCCACGCACTACATCCGTTCTGCTTATCTGAGTCCTGCAGGGAGGGGTTCTAGATTGCTATGCTAGGCAGCACTCAGTAAACAATATTGTATAATGTCCAATAAATAACAAGAGTTACAATTATTAATGTACCATAATTAATAGACAGCTATTGTCTATTAATGTGTTTGTTCTTTATGTATTTTAGCTCCAATCTCCTCATGCCCAAAATATCCTAGGTGTCCAGCAGGCCAAGGCAAGGAAAGGGACTGTTAGGGAAGGTGTTATTTTCCACTTTTGTGGCTTTCTGCATGACACACTCACACATTTGAGCAACCTGTCCACCCGTCTACAGGTCTGTCATCACTAGACTGTGCTCAACACAGGCAGTACTTGAAAAGTACAAAACCGAGTATGTTTTTTTTAAAAAGTACTTTTAGAGTAGGGATTCTGCATGCCATCAAGCTAGTCTGCTTCACCTCTAGTATCCATGTTGAAAGGATCCCTGACCAGTGGACTGTCCTCAAGGCGCTGATGTACCAAGAACCCAAGTCCATGGTGAAGATGTCCGGGATCAGTGTTAACAGGAGCTAGCAACATTCCTGACCCGATATGCCGGCATTATTTGACTTGGTCCTGTCCCTCCTTCCCTCCACTGCTGAATGTGAAAGAGGTTTCAACACAATGAAACAAGTCAAAACTGACTGGCGGTCAAGTCTAAGCCCTGAGACACTGCCAGATCTTATGGTGGTCCAGCTGTGTTCTCCAGAAATCAGAGAGCATGATCCCACTAAGTCTGTAATGTCGTGACACAAGGACTGTGTTAGGAGCAGGAGGCCAGATTTCATGGACGGTGTGAAAGCGCCAAGAGTAGAGAGGGAGGAGTCTGATTAGGAGGTTTCAATTAATGAATTCAGACATTACCAGTTTACCATATTTTTTTTTCTTGCTGCTGACGTTTAATGTTGCTGTGACTTTCTCTTAGTTTTTCATCCAACATATTACTGTATTATAGAAATAACGTACCTAAAAGTGTATTTGTGAAAAATAATTTAATACTTGGGCTGGTAAAAAATATGCTTGGCCGGTGGATTTTTTTTTTATCTACCAGCCAACTTGACCAGTGAGTGAAAAAGTTTATTTTGAACACTGAGCACAGGTCTGAGTAAGGTCGGCACTGAGAATACCCAGTTTTTGCTACAAATTTCAGCAACAAATGCCACAGCTTCTCTGGTTACTGCAGAGTCCCATGTCTGTTATACCTTTGCTAGGTAAAGTGAAGGGAGCTAACCCTGAAACTAGCTGCTGCTTCAGCTCAGGAGGAATCACCTTAGCTCTGCCTCCCAACCTCTGTTTGGAGGTGGAAGCAGGAAGGGTTAACACTGAACAGTCACAGAAATGTTGCACTTCAGGAGCAAAAAGACCAGACGGCAAGACAAGAAAGTTTTTGTGTTGCTGACTGCTTCTGTGAGCATGGTGTTTCGGTTAGCTGACATTGAAGCCTCCCCTGTAAGAAAGACTCCAGCCATTTGATGCAGCCAGTCAAGGTTTGAATTCCGACACCTCGCCGACCCACTTTCTTCACTACCTTCTACTTCACAACACTAGAGCTCACAGTGTTAAACATATGTAAAAATGCTGGTGTGTTGAGCATGCACATTATACACATAGCATTTTACAGTTTCTCTATGAAGATAAACATGTGACCTCACGACAATATTATAACTAATCAGTTTTAATTGGCCTGATTGGTTGACTTCATGGATTACTTAAAAAGCCCATCCCTATCCACATGGCAAAAAAACATTTTGCCCAAATTTGACCCATATTTGATCTTGACTTATGGATTTTAGTGCATGCGGGTGTGACTTTTACATGTGGCCCAAAAGAAAATATCTTTAATTTATGTTCAGAACTTTCATGTTTTGACCACTCTTGGCTCACGAGACACTACTCAGACCCACATCCAGGCTGGCACCTGAAATCTTGACCACATCTGGCCGTTACCAGTTACCACTTACCAGTTACCACTTACCAGTGCCATAACTGAGCAATAAGTGCCAAAAGTAGCTCAGGGAAGGACCACACATGTCTGCTGTATGGGTACTAGTGATATTAAGTGTTTAGGGTTAAACCTGAAGCATGCTAAACATATGCTCAAGCTTTAGCCGGTGCAAATTTTTTAAAGATAAGTAAATTGGCCAAAATGATGGCAGGCGGATTAATGGGTCAACTTGTAACATGTAGTTGATTGTTTGGTGTAAATCTGACTGTATGTTTGATTTCTTTTTATTTAAGGGCTTTATATACAATCTACATACAGCTGTTTGCATCTTTATGATCCGAGTTTTCTGACGTGCCCCCACCAATAGAGTCCTCTGGTAACAGATGTCACAAAGGGATGAGTGTGTGAATAGTTGGGCCCATGACAGAGCTGTGTGAAAGGAAGTATGCTTCAGCCCTAAGATGTTTTCTGGCAAGTATCAGTGCTTGACCTCACTGCATTACATCACCAAAAAGAGAGAGCGAGAACATTGTGAGATGAACACTTTTTAGCAAGTGCACAAATACAGCTCTGCCAGAAATTTCGTGTCATTTAAGTTTTTTGGTATAAACGGAGCATGGGGAAAGTGTGTGAAAGTGGGAACACTTTTAGAGACCAACTATACTTAACTGTGCTATTTTTGTTACTTTAGATCCTTTGGGACTCTAAAGATGAACATCTTAAAAAGGGCATGATGTTGAAAAGACTCAGATGCACATGGATTAAGGTGACCTCTCTGCTCTTTTCAATCTTGAGTGGAGGACTAGGTAATTGGCTGTGATGGAAGGAGCGCCAGGAAAATCGAGTTGGAGAGGAAAAAAACGAGAAAACGCTGGGTGTTTAGGGACCAAAATCAAATAAATTAAGAGCAAGGGCTTAAGTGGTGTGAAGCAGCAGGCCAGGATCTGTAGCAGCAGAGAGCAGGAAGGTGCAAGGCTGGCCATCTGACACAGCAAACAAGCAAAGGTAAACTTAAAGAAATATAAATAATGTATGCAAGCGTACAACTGGCATTTTAGGCCTTGTGTTGGAATCCACCACAGGGAGCAGGCTTTCATTCTCAATTGACAAAAATAGAATCTGGGTCTCAGTCCCTGCCCATTTGTGTGCTGACAAGAAAAGGGAAAAAAAATGGTGGAGAGACTCTATGGGATGCCAGCTCGTAATCTTAGATAATGTGGTCTGATCTCTGTATCACTACAGGCTAACTACAGGCACAGTCTATAACAAGGAAACTTCAACCTAAAGCCCTGTTTCTACTAACCGGGGCAGGGCGGTTGGATATGGTTTGTAAACTGTAATCTCGCTGCATTTCCACAGCTATCCGTAACCTTATTTGAAAGGTGGAGTATTAGCCAGATAGCAATAGATGCCTCAGCTACGTAATAGCATGATGCCATCGCAACATCCTCCTTAAAGTATAACCAAAACACGACTCAGAAGCAAAGAAGGAAAATAGTGACTATCCAACAGTTTGTTCTTTCTTCTTGGCGGTGCTTTGTGACGCCCTTTTAGATAGAGATTTACATGATAGAGTTAGAGACAAAAAGAAAATCTGTTGCTCTAAAGAAGGAACCGTTCCTGCTTTGTTGTTATGCCAGGTTGCACGTGAAGTGACTTTTTTCCTCAACCAATCAACAGATTGCAGTGTTTCTAACTCCAGCCTTTTGGGTCAGGTTGATTAGATAGATACCCCAACAAAATGGTCCCAAAGTAAGAGGGGTTGGATATTAGGGAACCCTTCCAAGTTTTTGTGTGTGAAAACTCTCTCTGATTTTCCCGTTTAACATCTTTTCTGACACCTGCGTAATTTCCTCTGATGAAAACCTGTGTGTGTGTGTGTGCTCACTGCTATAGACACAGAGAGCATGTGCAGCCATGACATGTCGCCATGTAAGTCAGATAAATAGCATCAAATTGTTTACTTTTTAAACCTGTTCCAGAGGAAATGTGACTTTAAATGACTATGTCTGATTTATTTCAAAGTACATAAGTGTGTGGTATCACTTCCTGTTGTGTAATGTGGAGGTGTCTTAGCATTAGCTGCTAATATGAGAGCCCATGGTCTTAGTGTTAGCTTCTAATGTGAGCGGTAATATGCTGCAAAATACTTTACAGGTGAATGTAATCCACACTGGGGAATAAAAAAAAACATATGAATTTGACATTATCTCAACCAGAAAAACAGATTTTGGATGGAGGCAACACAGGAAACCATTCGTGTGTATGCTAACATCTTGCAGTTCCTCTGTAAGTCAGTAGTAGGATCACGTTATTAGAAAAGAAGACGTATAAGAAAAAAAAATCTATCGCCCAAGTTTTCTGAATCAATATTTATTTCATTTGAATCGATTCAAATTGATAATTTTTTTTTTTTTTTAAGCCAGCCCTTAGTGGTGTTGATCTCTACACCACTGTATCTTTTGGTGATGTATGGCTCGGATACGGCTGCTTGTCCATGGAAATCCAAATCATGAAACTCGCTTCACACTATTCTTGAGCTGATCTGAAGCCACATGAAGCTTCGAGGTCTGTAGCAATCAACTCTGCAGAAAGTTGACAAATTTGACTCCGTAGTCATTTTACCTACTACTTTCTGACTGAGTTGCTGTCGTTCCCAATTGCTTCCGCTTTGTTATGATACCACTGACAGGTGACTGTGGAATATTTAGGAGTGAGGAAATTTCACGACTGGACTTGTTGCACAGGTGGCATCCTATCACAGTACCACGCTGGAATTCAGAGCTCCTGAGAACGACCCATTCCTTTACCAATGTTTGTAGAAATGGTCCGCATCCCCCTCTGCTTGATTTTTGTACACCTGTGAATAGGGCTGTGCGATATGGCCTAAAAATAAAATCTCAGATTTTTTATAACCAAATCCAATTTCCGATTTTAATCGATTTTTTTCTTTTCTTTTACAAAACATAAATAAACTTATTAAAAACATGTATTTGTTTATATAAATGAATGCCAGCAAAAATAAAGCATGTAATGTCATAGCTTTTCCACCGTATAAACGACTTCATGTCTAACATAGAAATATGCATAGAGAGCAGCATTTCTCACTGCAGTTATACGCACAGTTAAATCCCAGGCGTGAGTGAGGGGTCACTTCACTGAAAATCTGTCAGACAAACACTGTTCTGGTGTGGAGGGAGGGCTAAGTCTGCTGCTAACTAACTATGGAAAGAAATCCCGATTTTCATAAAAATAAATCTCCAGTAATGGAAAATTCGATTTATCGATTTAATTGATAAATCGCCCATCCCATACCTGTGAACGTGGAAGTGGTTGGAACACCTAATTTCAATTATTTGGATGGGTGAGCTTTGACAGTATAGTGTATATTCTCTTCTACAATTCATATGCAGACTTATATCACTTAACTAACATACATCAGTAAATAGGAGCATTTGTCTCTGTTCTCTGCAAGTAATTATGATGATGGAAATAACCGTGCCACTTATGAGTAATTTTTTCAGTGTGCAAATAGGGCACTGTCCACCCGTTTAACTAGAACAATGCTTTTAAACACATCTGCCTGCATCACAAATGCCGTCTGCCACCAAGACAGTAATTTTTTCACCCATCAGGAAGGTAATTACGGCATCTGACACAACTAAAAGTGCTGCAGCTGCAGAGTGACACAAACAGCCTCAACATCACCACTTTCAAAATAACATGATGATTCATTTAGTGGCTTGGTGCAGCTGTCAATTATCCATACAGTACACAGTGTCAGACCATGGGATGTTAGGACATGTTTATTCATGTTTGTTTGTGTCGTCCCAACTAATTATTTAAAAATATTGGTACTGTATTCATTAAAATGTTCATTATGTAACTGGATTGTCTAATTTTTCATATATTCTTAATAATTAATAAGAATATTCAATTTTTATTCTTATTCATAAGATATTCTTTTCAGGGGCTGAAATCTGTTTCAAATAGGGCAGCATTTTTCTTCAGGTCAAATGAGGCATCCTGCAAACTGCCTCAGCTGCAGTTAGCGATGGTGAAACCAAAGTCTCGTGAAACACTGGATCACTTTGAATAAGTGCCGTGAAATCGACTCACTGCCTCGAAACATTTGTTGCAGTCCAAAGAGCTCCACCAGCAGGCTGTGTGTGAGCGATGAATTTGGCTTCATTACTTCACGGCTCTCTTTGGACTCACTGTCTCATCTTTGCCTCAGTGTTTAATAAAGGACATGTTCTCATCTCTGTTATTTTCTTCTGCCATTAATATAAATGACGAACGGAAGCAATTATGTTACTTTGATTTAAGCAACATTTTGATATTTGGCGTAATTTAAAAGTATACTAATCTGTAATGACAGAAGCATTGGAGACTAAATCACGACTTTTATATGAGAAAAGTGGGAGAAAAAAGGCAACTGGAAAAATGATTGTTGCTTTATTTATGAAGTTTTATTATTTTTTTTTTAAGTATCTGATTATAAAAACCTATCCAACTCTATGATTATGTGTATATGTTTGTGTGAAATTGTGTGTGGTGAGAGCATGTGTATGTCTGAGTGTATTCATTAGGCCTATGTGTTTGTCAGTAAATGTGTTTCTGTAAATATATATTAGCTAAATTGCTCCAGTTATCAGAGGATTGCCTTTCTCTCTATTGGCTGAAAAGTTCTGCAAGACTCCTGACTTTACTTTGTATACTGCAGACTGTTAGACCACAGTCTCTGATAACGTTGACTTTCTGAGATAATGACCCTCGTTTATTATTTTTGATTGAACCATGGATACAACACACAGCAGGACTGAGAGTGAGCTGCCAGAGTTATGCAGTTATGTCAGGTAAATCAATCAATCTTATCTCTTTTATGCTGTCTCACCAAGTGAGACACCACAGTCAGCAGAGGAGTTGCCCACTTGGTAGGCCCAACTGCATAATCATCAATCTGTCTGCTCCATCGCAGACTATATGTAATACACAATATGTAAATAGATCATCATGAGAGTTGTAATGTCTGCAGGTCAGCAGAGTTTATCCACTTAATTAGGGCAGATTGTAGCACCAGAGGAGCTAAATTTAGCATCTTTCTCAGCTGTGCTGTCACAGATAACATGCTGCAAAGTGACTGATATGTTTTCATCCAGTGACCTTGATTATCAGCCATTGCTTTTAGAGCCAAGTGAAGAGGCTGTTATCTATATTTTTCCCCTTTTAAAACAAGGCTGCGAGACTGCTTTGTGAAGTCGAACAGAACCTCTAATAAACCACCAAATTGCCTTTGGCTGCTTCTCTCTAATTTTGGTTTCAAAAATGCACTTCAGCAACTACACCCACTGACATCCGTGCAACAACAGCTTGTTTTCTCAGCCCTCCCTGGATATAACACCCTTTATTATTTGGAATCTACTTCCTGCCTTACTGTGAGATGCAAGGTTTGCTGAGGTTTTTTTTTTAAATAAAATTAACAAATAATTTTGTCTCCTTTCAGGTGATCCAGACCAGCAAGACACTGCTGGAGAACTCTGAGGGTGTTTCTGAGAGAATTCTACAAACTCAAAAAGCAGGTAAGTGGGGGCGGAAATGGATTTGATTTTATTAACACCAGTCGCATTATCAATTTTGCCTAGCAGATCGGTTCTTTATCAATTCTCTTATCAATTTCTGACCCAATTTTCTATGAACAAACAAGTATATAACAGATTTACAATGCCAAAAAGCTGTCTAAACAGTATGTTGTTATTGGCCTTTTTTAGTCAACAGCACATCATTTCTCCTCTATTCTATATTGTGCACGGCCCAATACACACACAGAGCGCTCGTCGCAAAATCTCCCCCAATATCAGTTCAAAGAAATTTTACGTAACAATGTGCCCGACTGTAGCTAGAAGACTATTGAAATCTCCATGAAGCACAAATACACACACCTGTGGCTACAGGTGAACTAACTGCTAAATGAACAAGCAGCTAACAGCCTTCAGACAGAGATACAGCAGGAATGTTTTCACTAGTAGGAGGAAAACTCAGTTGGTGAATGATGAACAGCATCCACAGAAACAGGAAGTTATTCCATTCATTTAATGGCTGGATTTATCAAAAAAAAAAAAAAAAACTATTTTGCAGCTGCACATCAGGCAGACCTCCAAAAAGTACTCAGTTAAAGAGCATGGAGCAGAGTAGCAATTAGGCTGTGTAGTCATCCGCACATGTTGCATTAGATAAAAATTAACATAATTTAACCAGTTACTTTGCATTTACCTTTGTCATCCAACCTGTTTGCCATCCTGCAGATGAAACACATTTAACACATTTTCTGTTTTACCAGCAGATGAGCCGTCATCCACAGTGACAGCTTGGTCTTTATTATTATTTTTTTTCTTTTTTTTTTTTAAAGAAAAAAGAAATCCCAGATTGATGACTTAATCTGTGTGTTTAATGGGAAGTACTCTTCCTCTGCCACACTTTCCCATTTGCGTTTAGCCACTCTGCAACTGCCACCTTTTATTGAAACTTTTATGATGAATTAATCGTGTTGTTAAATAACACGGATAATTGTGAAATCAAGTCAGCGATCATACAACTGCAAACATGGTGATGGTGGAGGAGTCATGATCATGTACACTGAAAAAGAGATCATAAACAAGCCAGCACAGTAGTTGGCAACACTCCGTTACTTTTCCTGGTTGCACTTGAGTTGTACTTTTCAACATTGCCCCCACAATTATTATTATTATTCTTGTTGCACCTCTTTTTGGGTTAGAGATCTGCAAGCTCTCTGAAATTGTACAGAAATATACATGAATTGAACACAGAGGATGGACGGAAGGCTCCATCTGTATGCATATGCATGCTTCATCAGTATTTGGGCATTGGCCAGTGCTTTATGTCTCTGAAACTACAGATAAGTGGACATGAAATTAATGTGTATCAGTGGAATTAATGTTAATGAGTGTGATGCCTTCATGGTTTCCTTTAAAAAGGAGACACTGAGATGGAGGCGTGGTAGTTAAAGTCTCAACGCTGTATTATAACTAAAGAAGTAGACATTGTCTTTGCTCGTCCATTAAAGACATTACCAGTTAGGGCCTCAGACAGTCCCGACGCCAGGACAGACTACCAGGGCGGGCAACTGATTGCTGAGGGCGGGTCCAATTATCAAATAAATTTTGACTTTATAAGATGAAAAATTCAGTAATAATTCAGTATTTAGCCCATTTTGAAGCAGATTTGGTATAGAATACAATAAATAAAAAGTCCTTTACTATCGGGAAAAGAAAACTTTTGCTGACACTTAAAATCGGATCCAGCAGATGTCAGATGTAACAGGACGGAGTTAACAGATAATAGAACATTTAATTTATGAATAACAAAGTCAGTCTAGTCATATCAAGCAAGAATCAGACTTTAGAATTAAATGACAGTCAGAGGTCGAGATCAGTTAATCAAAAAACCTAAACAGCAACATTACGTGACTGATGTCTGGATCTAAGGATCAGATTTTACACACAACAACATAAACAGACGTTTTCATCATGCTCTAGCTACTCAACAAACCTCCACGTCCCAGCCAAAGAGAAACCGTGGTGGAACACTCAGTAAAGGCTGGTACACATAAGGATTTTTTTTTTTTTATTCAAAGAGATTTTTTTATCTGTTCAAGGCCTCCCACATGCAGATTAAAAAAAAATCAGGCATTTAAATGGTCTGTATTTATATAGCGCTTTACTGTACCTGGAACGATACCCAAAGCGCTTTACACCATACATCACTTTCACCCATTCACACACACATTCACACACTGATACAAGGCGCTCAACCACGACCCATCAGGAGCAATTAGGGGTTCGGTGTCTTGCCCAAGAACACTTTGGCATAAACTCGACTTGACCGAGAATCAAACCGGCAACCCTCAGGTTACGAGACGACCGCGCTACCTTGCTGATCTACCCCGCCCCAAGAGTTTTGATTGTACTGTGTGTGGTGTGCTCTGATAATCTCAACAAAGAACAATACACGCATAACCATGCTGTCCGGCAACCAAACTGCAATCTAGTCCTGCAAGCCAGAAATCTTGCATGACTAAACATGATCTAACAAAAACAAAGAAGAAGAAACATAGCAACAACCAGAAAAATGAAGGAGGACCACCATGGCAACAACCGTAAAACACAACATCCCGCATGGAGGCAGATATACAAGATGAGGGAATGATGGTGGTTTTGGGACTGTTGTTAACAGAAAAATCCAGAACTGAAATAAATAACAGACTGGAGACAGTGTGAACATAGACTTTATATACTTCCTTGCTTTCCAGTCAGCTCGCTCTCTGATTGGCTACATTCCACCTCACAATCCACACAGTCACAACTCAGGAGTTGTCGGCTTTCCTCACAGGCATGAAGACTTTTGGTCATAATTATTGAACATGTTCAGTATTTCAGAGGCAGTTATTGGGACGAATTTGCTCTTAACACACCTCAGACAAAATGATACGTTTTTGTAGGAAAATCTTAAAAGACTAAAGATAATCGGGTGTTTACCGTCCTTGTTCAGAAGGAACAACAAAAGCAACCCAAAAATCTTTATGCGTGTACCTAGCTTTAGTTACTAACTTGCACAAGTTTACATATTTGGTCTCAGAGAAAGGCAACTACAGCTCAACCAAACTGATCCTGGTTCATTTTGTGCAACTTCAACTCTGAAAACCATCAGGTAACATCTGCAGCAGACAGAAACGGGACATACTAAACATGTAATGCGACTTACTACACTTAGTAAGAATGAGTCTGAGTTTAATCCAGATGCAGATGATGCCTCCAGAGGAAGAGGCCTTGACACATGCACCTGTGGTTTCTATGGTTACTACCTTGCTAGGTTTTGTCACATTGCTGGAATTATCCAAACTGGTAGAAGTGGTTGATTCTTGCTGCGTTACACCTGACACACGTTCTTTTCTTCACGTTATCATTGGGCCGTTTTATGTCCATTGTCCAAAGGTATTAACTGTTAAATATTTCTAAATGAAAATAATAATGAAAGGTGTATAAGTTAAAATGAAAAGCTGGATGGGAGGGCCTGACTTGTGAATGGACGGGTCTTGCCATGAGTATCTCATTTGTTAGTGGAAACTCTAACTTGAAACATGTTGTAACATACGAGCTTAGTGTTGGCGGGGTTAGAGCCAGTTCATTTTTGTTTTGTTTTTTTGTAAAATTTAAATTGCAGTAAATCAGCGAGCACTGTTGAGTTCAAGAGTACACACACACACACACAGAAACAGAAACAGATGGAAGGGAATTTGTTAGATGGACTTTTTTTTTGTCAGTGATCCTGATTTAAGAGGTCAGTCTTCATTCTGTGGCAGTTCTTATAAAAATTGTAATCTAATGGAAGTATGGTTAAATCCTCTTCATTTTGACATTAAAATGAAATATAATGAAGAACTTTCTGGCAGGGAATTCTAAGTAGCATAAAGGTTAATTTATCACTGATAAGCTTCTTTGACGACCTTAGTGAAAGTTTAAGGGGGTAAAAACAGGCTATGATTGCTGCATATCAGCTTTATTGGTTTCCAAATGGATGAACTATGTAACTAGAGATGCACAAAATCCTGAATTTGGACGTCAGATACATTCCGGCTCCAGAGTTCTAGTGAAATATTTTTATTCTTGTTTTTACAACCATGTAGTTTTACATGAGGCCTTAAGAAACAGTAGCTCACTATCAGCTATACAGCCCCAGTCAATCTCTTTGTTTATATTTATATTGTACATGATTACATTAGAAGTAAGCAAACCATTCTATGGCACATTGGAACCCCCTTTTTTCAAGCTGCTGATCTACTCCTCGTCCTCTTTGCCACCACTTAAACAGACATTTGTGTCAGCGGCCACATTGAATGTAATTAGCTGCTCCTAAATTTGGAGCACACTTCATATTCTGATCATTACTGTGATGTGATGTTTCTCCTCCGCCTGCAGCAGGAAGGAACAGAGTGAGAAATTACCACATAAAGTTGGGACTAGTTCTAAAAAGTTGCTTTGATGTTTTCTCATGCAGTTTGGTTGGCTGTGTTTTTTCTTGTTAGAGTTCCTGAGAAAAGGGCTGAATCATACAACTACCCAGGAAAGCAGATCTGATCACGTTTAATGGTGCCTATAAACATTTTAAAGGCTTTACAGCACCACTAACTGCAAAATAAGTTATCCATGAAATGGATAGTAAACTACACAACTGGCTGCTGCATCCAACATTTAGTTTGTTTATGTTGGAGTTAAGGAAAGGGGATTTTCACCACAACTCACTCATCATGTTAGCCGTATAAAGGTTACAAGTTCTGCTTGGAAGCAAGTTCCAGTTTAAAAATAAAAATTGGTTGTAGACAGAAACCTGTGATAATATTTATAATTATTAATATCTTCAGACTATAATGGTCCTAAATGTAGCTTTAACCCATTCCACCAACTTACTCCATACTTTCCTTCTCAGGAGTTGAAGTTCAGTTACTTTTGAGCTATTAAGGCCCAATTTATGCTCAACGCACCATCAAACAGTTTTATCCGTCTCTTGCGTCAGTAACGCACGTAGTTTGGTCTGTTTTCTCGGGGAGGGGACCAGCCGGTGTCTGAAACTGACGTTATATCACAGGAGGAGGGAACTCTGAACTCAGCACTGCCCACTAGTGGAGAAATTGACTTAACAACTATGACAACGTAAAAGATGCATGGAAGTAAGGGAAGGGCGACGTATCACACCGTTTGAAACGGATGTCCCTATTTACATACGTGAGAGGACATAAATGGACCTTTAACTACCAGCCAGTGGCTTTGGGATAAAGACGTGCTCTAACTTAGTCACAACAAAGCTGCACAATTCTGCAGCAGGGAGATTTATTCAGGCCATTTTATGTTTTGTTCAGATTTGAGCTGCTTGTTTTTGCCGTTTTAAAGAGTTTTCTGCGTTCTTGTCAGAATGACTCTTTTTGACTGATGTGACATTTTGGTGTCTTCTTTCAAGACCTCTGTTGTTGTTGTTGTTGTTGTTATTACTTTCTAATATTTTATGTACTCTGGCACACTGAGTGAAGTCGTGTGGCAGTCGTAAGTTAAAAACTGTTGGGCTCTCTACATGTTAATGGACTTTCTGTCCATCCACTGATGCGTATGTGCATGCATGTGTCTTTGCACACTGAGGCTTAGGAAAACTGTGAACACGTGACCATGTACAATCAGGAAGGACACGCTGTTATTTAGATAAGCTAAACAACATCAGGTCATTTAGTTTTTAAACACCGCTGTTGAGCATTGATAAAGAAATGTTCAAAGACGTCAGCCTGTAATGAAGATTCGTTAACACACAGTTCAGTTTGTGATTTGTGAATCCCTTTAGTCTATTTGTAACAATACAAATAAGGGTTGATCTTCTGGGATGTTTTTTTCTTGTTCACAACCAGTGCTTATTAGACCAGGTCCTGTTGAAAAACTGCAAGACTTGCTATGTTCATATCTGAACTAAATCATTCTACAGAGTGTCAGGATTTATTCAGACAGTTCCTGATTTGCACAATCTTTATTTATGAAAATGCATGTAAGACACATTTATTTATTTATGTATGGCTTGTGTCGATACCACAATAGATCTGAGGGTCAGTTCCAGAAAGCGGAATTCCCCCTGGAAGGTAGGAAGGAAGGAAGGAAGGAAGGAAGGAAGGAAGGAAGGAAGGAAGGAAGGAAGGAAGGAAGGAAGGAAGGAAGGAAGATAGATGTATGTTGTGGATAATTGTTTAGTTTTAACCCCTGTGTTAATCATTGTCTATGGGACTTGTGTAAATCACTCCTGTCAGACATTGTATGATCTTTTTCTACTCTATGAAATGCTTATTTTAACTTTTATTTATCAGTTCTGTTGTGTTCCAGAGCAGATGAAGCTCCTTTCATGGCTTTTGTCTTTAAAGAATCTGATAAAACTTTTTAAAGCAGCACATACTTCTTGAGCTTATCAGTAAACTCTGTGTCAGATTGAATCTTTATTTTATTTAAAACAACAGGCTGGTGAATAACAGCAGTAAAACCCAAGAAAACCAAACCTCATCTTATGAGCTTTCATAGAGGCTTTCTTTGGCTTTTAAATGATTATCTAACATCAGCTGGAGAAAATTCAGCAGCCAGCAATCCCAAAGTAGGACACAGCAGATGGTAAACTGATGAACTTGTGCATTGATTTATTTTCTTTCCTTAACAGACATAATTTTGTCCCAGCAATGTGTTTGACTATGTGCATCTGTGCAAGAGGATGTGCTTGTGTACCTGCTTGTATTTCAATGTTTGTGTGCAGTGTGATTTTGTAGAAACTGGGTCAGTATGAACCTGATTTCCTCTTTGGAGCAGCAGCAACTAGTAAAGATGTGAATAATCCATCACATCAGCTCAGACAGGCCTCTCAGGGAAACACACACACAGACTGTGTCAGAGCATTCATAGTCAGGTGTTGGTTGTACTAATGGGGGATGCCACATCCCCTTACCTGACACTTGGGTCCCACTTAGCATTCACTGGAGCACTGGATGACTGAACCCGCAGCAGCATCAATGCAATCACCACAGATGATTGTCTTAAATGCTGAAATGGTGCTGCAGACAGTGTGCAGATTACAAAACACATGTTCATTATTTTACATTATTATGCTCTTGATTTGGTGTGGAAAGTATACAGTTCAAACAGAAGTTAAACTCTGAACCTGGAGCATCCATGTTTTATGTTAACAAACCCTCTTAAAAGGGGTTTCCATTGTTAAAATAAACCTGGAGGATAAGATGCTGTTGGGAATTTTATGGTTGCACAGATTTATGCTGGGTCCTGCATTCATGTATTCATTTACAAAGAATGTTTTCTACGTGGGACAGGAGCTGGTCATCCAAAAAAATGTTTGCTTATTTCGGTGGCTTTCTTTTGTATACTTCTCACATTTTTATGATTTTAGGACCTTTTACTAGACTAGTTGACACTGGCTGCCATAGTCATTTTCAATCACTGTTATTAGCTTTTCCTTGTCAAACCACACCTGATAAACAGAACAGAGTTGTGTGTTATGAGTAAATAGAGTTGTTTCTTAGATGAAAATGACTGATGTAATAAAAACTTGAGGCCACGCTCTGATCTGGCCCTCCATGCCCTGGGAAGCTTTTACTGAACAGCAGCATTATTTCACAGATGAAGTCTGAAACGCTTTGCTAGGAGAGCTTCCCCTTTCTTTCTTGCCAGACTCCATACAGTGTTGCTAGGCAACCCCAGTGTGAGTGAAGTGTATGTGAGAAAGAGACAGAGGAAGCTGTGCACCTTCCTCAGCACAGTCATGGTTCATGCGCACAGCAGCAGCAGCAGCAGCTCTGCAGACAGAGAAGTAACCAGAAATTAAAAAAAATGGATAAGGTACTCGTGGAAGCAGGAAATGGGCGGGGGGGAAAGTTGGCAGCTGGATGATTAATATGTCTGTCTGTACATGCTGTCAGCTGTTTGAAGCTCTAACTCAGCCATGAAAACTGCCTGACTACACACCTAAGTGGTGATTTCACAAGAGGGGGGGGTCTCTCAGTCTCCTGCATGTGCATGCATGTTTCCATGGCAACAGTTCTGACAGGGGCTTCGACCTGCTCTGGTTGATATCAGAGCGGAAGTGTGTGCTTTTTTTTTTTCTTCTTCAGTTGGGGTTTCCGTGAAGTGTGTTACAGCTTTGTGTGTGGTGTGAAGTCCTCACAGGCTGGCGTTCCTGTTGCAGGCTCCACATTAAACATGTCCTCAATCAAACTCAGTCATGCAAAAGGGAAAAAAGATTGGGGAGGGAAGAGAGAAAGAGGAGGTGGGAAAGCTCAGGAGACAAATCCCTCCTCTGTTCGGTGCATTGACGCTAATCCACACTGAAAGAGTGTCATGTCTGTCGGCCTACACTGCATCTCTGCTCTGCTGTTCTCCCCCCCTCTATCTCATCCCGTCTCACAGCTGCCTTCAGCTCTGCTTCGTCTCTTGATTTCGCTTCAGAACAGCCTTTATGCTATTCAGCATCTCAGTGTGGGTTCCACCGCACTCACTGATATCTCACTCCAGGATAAAGATTTCAAATCATGGGTGCTGAAGTGGGACATTTCCTTTGAATTTTTGCAGGTTCTAGAGAAATATGAACTGATTATCTTCTTAAATTTAGTTCTCTTTGTCTTCTAGCCTCTTTTTTGTAAGATATGAACAGTCCAGAAGATCTTTGCACATGCTAGTAAGCAGCAATCCTAACATGTATTATACCTAGCATAACATGTAGCATGTTTTGTGGTAAAATATAATAAAAGTCTAGAAAACCTTTGTTAATGAGTTTTTTTTTTTTACTATGACTGGCTTTGTATTAAATTAATAATAATGAATAATTTTCCATTGCAGGAAGTAATGGAAAATTAATAAATAACCATTCAAATAGTCTAATGTTTTCCTTGTGAATTTACTCTGACACAGTAACTTGTATCATGATACCGACATTTCTGTTGTAATCTCACGTCTCGGCTTTCTTTTGAGCTCAGAATAATCATACAGCCCTTCTAGTTGTGAAGATATACTTCAGTTATTTTGGTTGTCATTCAAGGCAAATAGACCTCATCAAGAACGGTTGAAATATGTTCAGAATAAGACAAACCCCTATCCATTAGCCCTCTGTGAATGTTGAATACAGAGACAGGAATGCTCCCCACAGCCAGAAATTTACTTGCACACACTCGACTCCTCTGCTGCAGGAGAATGTGAAATGTTGACAGCACATGCCAGGATCTTATGCCTGGATGTGTTTGCTTATAGTGACAACAAGTCTAGCACCAAGTCGCATATCCTAGACTACAGTCACCTAGCAGCTGCCTTCTGTTTAACAAACCAGCAGGAATTCCAGCCATAAAGACTGAGGTAACACTCGTTCTCATCTCTTTCTCAGCGATGGAATTTCATGAGAACCTGCATGACCTGGCTGTGAAGGAAGGGTTGAAGGGCAGGAAGCTGCACAAGGCAGTGGAGAGCTTCACGTGGAACATCACCATACTGAAGGTGAGATTTACAACTACATCAAGCAGTATGTCTGTCACCCCAGAGCTACAACATTACATGATGTCTTTTTCCTTATTGTTTAAAATCACTGAAAATGTCTTACTTCTAATAGACTCAAAGTACAAACATGAGTCGGGTCAGAAGCTGCTAACAGAAACTTGCAGATAACTTGTGATGTGCTTCCACTGTGTAAATGTTACATGTGCATGATGTTCAGCTTATGAATCAACACAAAAGAACCAGAACTGCAGAGCTAGAAAGAAATAACAGACGTCTGTTGATTATTAAAACATTTTGCCATCAGTCTTAAATGAACATTGTCCATGTGCAGAATGTTCCCTCAACACATCTCCTCATTTAACGATTTCAACCTCAACAGAGATTTTCACTTCAAATTCTTGTTAACGATGTGAACTATGCAACCGTCCATCTCCTGTTCCTTACCCAGAGTCAGGTCACCAGGTTCAAGAAGCTAAACAAGCGAGTCCAAACCACCTCAACTAGTTCTGCTTCTTTTCATAGCTGCAGTAACTGCAATCAGAAGTTTGATCATGTTTCCCCTCGAGGCTGAGCCAAGCAACCTTCAGAGGAAACTGATTTTCTAATTCTTCCAAAACCCCTAATTTCACGTCTCATTTTATTTTTTTATTATTGTGTTTTCAAGAATTTATGAACTTAAACAAACAGCAACTGTGTCCCAACTCGGTCTACAGCCTTCAAAGTGTGCAGACTGCGTAGATGTCCTACGTAGGCTGCACATTTCGAAATCCGCTGATTGTTTGTTATACTAGACAGGCTACCTAGCCAACGAGCATGTCCCATAGCAGCAACGTAGGGCCTTGAGTCACTTGAAGTCACGAGGAGAACAGAAAAAAAAAAGGACTCTTCGAAGTTTTGTTGCTCATTTGCCATCATCTTATGCGAAAGGAATTCTGGGAGAAAAGAGGCCATGAAGGATGCATCACCAGCAGCCATCATTACAGGCCAAACGAAGTGCGGGTTTTATAGGGTGGATTTGGAGTTGAGTTACCCAGAGCAAACAGCTCTGCCCTGCAGTTTGACTTTTATTTTTGGTTTTTGTTGTATGGCACATGTTAGTAGATCTGAAGTACAGCCGCTGATGTGGTCTTTAGATATTCAGCCAGGCAAAGATGTAAAACTTTTAATTTGTGCTTGTATGGAAGAGCCTTAACCATCTTTCTCTCACTTTACCTCTTTTTTCTTTGCTGCTTTCATTGCTCTGACCCTTTATGTCTTTACCCCTCAGGGTCAGGCAGACTTGCTGAAACATGCCAGAAGCGAGGTCCAGGAGAACCTAAAGCAGATCCATTACGCTGTGCTCACCTGTAACCTGAGCAAAGGAGGAGCTGTGGGCGGTTCCTCCAGCTCCTCAGACTCCAGAGGCAGACGCAGCCTGGAGGCCATCCCTGAGAAGGCCACCGGAGAGGAGGAGCTCACCGACGAGGACAACTGAAGGGTCAAGTTTCTGGATGCTCACTCGGCGCCCTTGTTTAGACCTCCGTGATCCCAAAGCTCTTGCTCTTTCAATCCGTTACCACTCTGTGTCTTTACCCAGGCGTCATCCCTCCACATTCCATCAAGTGCAATCCTGTATTCAAAGCACAGTGTAACCTCTCAGACTCCAGGATTGTCATCATTTAAAAAAGATGCCACCAACAAGCTCACTTCACAGAACAGTCTCAACCAGTGTTTTCAAGTCTTAAGTTTGGGAAGCTACTGTCGTTTTGTTTAAGAGCTCTATGGAAGGTCAGAAATGCACGCTATATTTACAATGCATCTAATTCAGGACAGCCACATCTTTCCCCATCACAAAACATCACAACGTTTCCCATCTCTCAACTCCTGGATGAGCCAGGAGAAAAGTGAACTTCCAGCCACGAGACTGTTTAAGACATTGACCCCACTGTTGGAGACAGTGCACTTCTACTCAGCGGACCAGATGTTTCTTACCAGAAGACACGAGGAAGGCCTTGGATTGTTGCAAGAGATTTCTTAAAGCACAAATTTCTGGAGTTATGAATGTAACAGGACTGAGAAGGATCTGGGAGGAAAAGCAGGAAGTAAAAGGAGGATTAAAGACAGTACAGAGCTGTTTACAATACTGAACTTGTCCATGTTCTTGTCTGCCAAAATAGTAGGATACTATATGTATATATGGAGTGTCCTGTTACCTTTTTCTGCAGAGTGCATTGTTTTATGATTATATACTTGGAAGTTTAAGATTTATTTTATAAAAGATTTATGAAGATGTCTGTGGAGATACAAAGTTTTATTTGTGTGAGATTATCTGATAATGAGGTTTGTGATAAATAATAGAGAGCAGTTGTTTTTTTTTTTCCCCCCTAGTGGGGAGCTCCAACACATGGAACCAGGATGAAACGGGGAGAATGTATTCATACTGTATGTTTGGTGCAAAAAAACAACAACAGAGTCTCAGTATTCATAACCAGCAACTGCATGAAAGGGAACCATGGCTGGACGTTGACGTGATTCGGGATTTTATTCGGCGGTACCTTCCTCCTTCGTTTTGTTAGTGTGGTGCTTCATGTCAGGCGCTGAAAGTTTTACCAAAAACTTCATGTTTAGGCTGTCCTACTTTGAGTTTAAGTTTTTTTTTTTTTTTTTTTTTGGAGATTTGCAACCCGTTATTTAGAATATTCCAATGAAAAGCCAACTGTGGCTATAAATTAAACAGTTCTATTGTTTTTATGTAACTATTTGGTTTTACTAAGAGCTTGTTAGACCACCGACTCTGAACAGAAGGTTGAGTACCAAACAAACAATATAGCTGCAATTAATCATGCGGTTTATGTTATTTATCATATAAAACAACCTCCCCACTTTGTTTTATCTTTTAGTCAGCGTGCACGTGAGCGTGAACATTGTGCAAAAGCGGCAACATTTCTTGTGTGTGTGAGTAACAAAGCTTTGTCAACTCCTCTGTAAGGATTTAATCTCAGGTCTGAAGAGATGGTTGATTATTGGCTTCAAAGTAATAACAGCTTCCTGACCATTCCTGCTAACAGAGAAGTATTTGATGCACAGTGTGTAGTTTAACTGTGCCTCATTACTCCTAAAGAAAGCCTGCAGCATCAAGCATCAAGGATTAGCAGGTTGGAATTAAAAGATCTTAAAGTTATAATCCTGATATTTATCTATTATATGTTTAAATTTATGGAATGCCATTTGTTCAATAATGCACAAATAAATACTTAAAAAAATAAGCCTATGAAGTAAATAGTTAGCTGATGTAGCTCAACAACTTCACAGCTTGAAAATATTTTTATTGTACATAGTTTAGCTGAATAAAAAAAGGAACATTGTTGAGCTGACAAACATACCAAAATCTAATCTTGTTTTTTCTTTTTTTTTTTAAAAACAACTGTTAACATTTTTGCTAATTGCTAACTTGTCACTACTTGCTAACTTAATATATTTTCCAAAACATTTAGCATCAATCGTTTACATACTTGCTTGTGTTCTACACTATTTACCAGAGGTTCCCACTGGGGGCTCATTACAGATTTGTTGGGTATAAACAAACCAATAAACATGGTAACAATAAAAGAGTAAAAAGCAGCAGCAGTAGCATCGTAGACTGCATGTAGCTCCTAAAACACAGCGTAGGCTGTGTCTAGTCTCTGAAGCTTTGTCATTTTTTACTGCTGCTGACCCTAAGACTTCCAATTTGTTCCCTAAAAAAACACTTTACACCAGCTTCTTTACGTCTATAGTTTTCCTTTCAAACACATTAATCTTTCCGACCATGTAGAGGCTGAACCAGCAACAACCTGTTCCCTGAATGAAGTCATACATAAACTACAAAAGCCCTAAAAATGAGTAAATTATGTTTTATCAAGGCGACATCACTTTTAGATTCATTGAGAAAATGTCACCACTAGTAGAAGTCTAACAGGAAGTACAAAGACGTAGCTATGCTACAACCTTTCTGTTAAACTGCTGGATGAGTACAACATTCACAATCACTGCAGCTTCTTGGCTTTTGATGGGTCATATAGGTCCTTCCCTCCAGGCCCTCCTGTTATGGAGCTCATGCGATGCACAACTAGTGACGTCACTTTTAGTGAACACCACCATGTGCAGGGTCGGCAACGGCAACCATAAACTATGCACAAGTTTACATCAGTTTTATTGAGCATCACACTTCCTGCAAGGTAATTATTGTACAAATAGCTTAGTGCTGCACATATCTTTGTCTGCAGCCTTGAATATTTTTACCTAAAAAAAAAAAAAATTACTTTCTTTAAAAACAAAAAGTGACCAAGACTGCAAATATTTACCTGTGGTCTAATTATTTCAGAATCAAGAATTATTATTCTATTATCCTGGTATCATAAAGATTTCCTCATAATATTTTATTCTCTAATATTTTTAAAAATCAGACCTCTTGTTTTCTAGTGATAACCATCTACTGTAACTGGTCATCACAAGATCAGCTGTTTTCTGATGATCAAGGGGAGCTCCAGAATAAACAGGTTGGCACCTAATTTAATTACTAATTATTGCAGTTGTTTAGAATTTATAACAGTAATTGTGGCGTGTTGAAATATCAACATTGTAAACTCATCTCAAAATAATGTAAAAAATGAACCACCAGGACCCTCAGCTGCATAAATTTCCTGTGCGTGTGTGTGTAATAGAAAATGAAGTCAGTCTGAATTGAACGTTTTTTTTATTTATTGAGCTACATCAACTTTATTTAAATATACTTTAATTACTTATTGAATAAAATGGCATTCCAGATTAAACATTAATCTGTGAGATTATCTCGACTGTTTACCAGCTGAAAGTTAAACAAAGTGGTGCTTCTACTCTGAAATGGCGCTTAGTTTCTTTTTTTAAATTTTTTTTTATCAACAAGCTGATTAAACATTAAATGTAGATGAGAAAATCTGCCAGCAACAGTTGTCATTATTGTCACTGAAAACAATAGTTTAGAGAGAGAAATAGAGAGAAAGTTTCACCGCATTTCAGCCCAAAATATTTGTTTTTGTTTGCAGAGATGTCCTTGTCCTCCTCCGTGCGAAATTCACAACAAGCGTCTCTGAATTTCAGTGCTGTGCCAGTCAACGTGCTAATAAATGTTAAAGATGACAAAAAGTGTTTCAACTGTATTACAAGTCTCATCTGTCAAATTAAAGAGAAACAACCTCAGAATAAACAGCACGTGGTCTGATAGTTATTGTTTTCATCACTTTTTAAAAATGCATTTAGCCACACGAGCATGAGCCGCTTCTATAAAACCTGATCATCTGCTCGTCCTGCACTTTGCTGCTTTCCCTCTGCCCGGCAACAGGCAGTCAATGCACCGTCTGGCTTTGAACTTTAGCCTCTGCTCCAGTCAGCTCTGCTATAACAAATTATTCAAAATATTAAAAATCAGTCCACTTATTTATTTCAATTTTTTTTTTTTGTTTTCGTTTTACAGCTTGAGGAGCCATTTATGGCACACAGGGTTGTTTCACAGTGTGTGGAAGTAAAAGACAAAAGACACCAACAGGTTAGAAAACACCAGCAGCACTGCAATTAGATATAATTAAATAAAGCAAGGAAATACAAAAGAATAAAATAAAAGAGATAAGGCTACATATAATACACAAAAATTAGTTATGGGAAGAAGTGGGTTGTGATGAGGTGGCAGATTGGGTGATGGGGTTGACAACTGAATTGCACATTATAAAATGGATTCTGTAAAATAAACTTACATATATACCTTAATATACACCTTAATATATAATAACATATAATTTTATATCAAAATATAATGCAATATTACATAATATATTACAATATGTGACAAGGTGTGCCATATGATGAGCAGTACACTATTAGTGATAATATGAGATGTTCAATAATAATGTGCAGCATAATACTGTAGTATAATAAAGTAGACCATAAACTGTGCAAGTGTAAGTAGCAATAATAAAAATAAATAATGACAGTGCTATATGGTGAGTAATCTGTGCATATACAAAACAGTGAAAGAATAAGAAAACCCCTCTTGGGTTAAAGGAATATTTCCCCCTACTTCCCTTCTTTCCATTTGGCTTTGGCTTTTGCAAGCATCTCTAGTGGTTTATAACCCCAGCATGCTGCATCTCTCTCTCTCTGACTCACCATGAATAAAAACTACTGAGGTTAGTATTTCATTTAATAAAAAAATACCACACCCACTACTAGTGTTTGCAGTGCATGGCCGCTCATGAATGTTATTTTCAAGGACAGAAATGCCTGGTCCAGACTTTCTGGATTGTTCAGAGGCCGGAGGAGCACATGCATCAGTATCGATTATCTCCCAGCGTGTTGAGCGGAGCAGAAAGCGCCTGGGGAAATTAAACTGCAGCTTGTTTCAGATGGACCTCCGCCAGCATCCGCACACTAAAACACGTGCAGAGGTAGCATTAAAAGGCTGGCTCGGTTTTATGGATGTCAGCTGTGTGGTAACAGGCAAACACACGTTGATCTTTGTTACGGAAACTTTAAGACACCAGACTGCAAAAAAACAAACCATTATATGACTTTCACTAAGACCTGGAAGAATTTAATGATTTCTTAGTGGACTTGAGGTGATCATGTGCATTCAATAAGTTAAAGCATGATGAATAAAGCTAAAATGCTGCAACAGTGAGTTAAAAATGAAGTAGACCCCATTCAACAGCTTGGAGAAGCACATTTAGCAGCAGAGATTGGAAATAATACTTATTTTTTTATATCAGTCTCTAAAGTCATCATCAGAGAAGTTCTGGTCCACCCTTCTCTACAATAGTCCATTGAGGTTTGCAGCATTTATTTCTGCACAGCTCTCTTTAAGATCCTATAACAGTATTTCAATCAGGTTGAGATCTGAACTTTGATTGGACCATTGCAACAGATTGATTCTTTTATTATTCAGTCATCCTGTTGTAGGTCTTCTGCTGTGTTTAGGGCCATTGTCCTGTTTGAGCTAAGCTTTATCTCTTAGACATATGGACTCATGTCTGACTCTACATACTTTGGCATCCAGAGGAGTTCATGGTCCACACAATGACTGCAAGGCATCCAGGTCCTGTGGCTGTGGAACAAGCCCAAATCATCAGTCTTCCACCACCATGCTTAACAGTTAGTATACAGAGTCTATACTGATATGCTGTGTTTGGTTCTCTCCAGTGCATCATGACCACTTTGGTCTGTCCAAAGGAAATTGCTCCAAAAATCTCAAGCAAACCTGTGCTGCCATGTTGCTTTTAGACAGAAGAGGCTTTCTCCTGCAGTCTTTCCAAACAAACCATACTTGTTCATACTTGTTGTTGTTTCGATAATTGTAGTGTCATGAACTGAGGCCTGGAGAGTTTGAGATGTAGCATTTTATTGCAGATCTTCTCAGCATTGGTTGAATTTGCCGGGACGTCCTCTCCTGGGAAGATTAGTGGCTGTCTTCAGCTGTCCACTTAATCTTTTGCTCTGTAGAATGATGGAGTCCAAATAGTTTTGAGATGTCGTTGTAACCCTTCCCTGAGTGATGGGCGGAAAAAATTGCTTTTCCAAGATTATAACTGTGCTTTTTCTTCCTTGGCATAAAACAGCAGAAGTTTTGGCAAGTCAGTGTCAAGGAGGAAAGACATCAGTAGCACCTGGTTGCTTTTTCTTACACAAACAGCTTCTGTATTTCAAATTAGTTTTTGTTATAATGAAACAGTCTTGTCACTTATCTAAATGGCTGATTTCAATAAATATTAATCATTCTATTTTTTTTTTTTTCATTGTGTCCTGGCAAATAAAACCTTCAAATTGTTTTTCCATCAGTAAAATCAGCTTTCAGCCTGGAAAGTTTCTAAAAACGCGATGCAAATTTAATGACCTTACCTCTTATCTAGATTTTAAAGCCTACTTGTTGCGTTGCTGACTGATAAGACCTACAAATGAACATGCACAAGGTTTGTTCCTGCTGCTCCACTGCCTGGACACACAGCTCTGCAATCACCTAAATGTGTGTAAAGAACATAAACTGACCACAACATTCTGCTAATGCACTCTTTAAACAGCTTTTTACCAAGCCATAGCATAACACAGACTTTTTATGCTACAAAATGGATTTTATTAGCCATGAAAATTTAAATTGTGGTAACCTGTTTGCAATTATTAACCTACAATTTTCTCAATGTACGGTACATGCTTTACAGGTAAATTTTAAAACAAATATAGCCAACAAACATTGCTTTTGACTTATTCTTGCAGTTCGATTTACAAAAGTCCTCAAATTACAGGTTCAGTTTAACAGACTTGAAGCTGCTCTTCGTTCAAGTGATGCGGGTCAATTTCAAATCAACATTATAAACACCAAAAGGTCTGAATTTTCACATTACAGAGGTTTCAAGTTTTTTTTTTTTTATATTTTATTTAAAACCAGAATATTAAATGAAAAAGTGAACAATAAACACACAAAAGCAAAGCTTTCCAAGCATGAAAAGGGAAAAGAATGAAGTTAAATGCATAATTTAAATCAAATGTTGAGTCTTTTACAGCATTTCATCAGGATATTTAACTCATCACACTCCTTAATATACAACAACAATATTACCAAACTATAATAAATCTAATAATTACATTTTTAATTAACCTCATTGATTGTTTTATTTCTTTTTTTAATATTTGTTTAAATCTTCTTTTTGTTTTGATATTTTATTTGAGTGAATTTAGTAATATATTCTTATGTTATTACTATTATCATTATTTAGAAAACAAGACTTAATTTGTTGTTGTCTTTATGTGTTTCCTCATACTTCAACACAATAAGTCGTGAATTGTTCAGTCCAATTCAGCTTTATTTGTACAAGGGGTTAAATATAGACGTCCGCCTCCAGAGCCCAAACTGGGAGTTGGTTCCATAAGAGAGGGGCCAGATACCCAAAGGCTCTGCCTCCCATTCAACTCTCAGAGACTCTGATAACCTGCAGTCTGAGAGCGAAGTGCTCTGTTGGGATACATGGAACTATGAAGCTTGGCCATGGAGAGCTTTATATTTGAGGAGAATAATGAAGAGAAGCTAAAACTGGAGAAATATGTTCTCTCCTTCTTGTTCTCATCAAAACCTTTGCTGCAGCATTTTGGATAAGTTGGAGACTTTTCTTGGTAGATTTGGGACAGCCCATTAATCAGGAATTGGAGTAATCCAATCTGGAAGTAACAAAAGCATGGTCAAGTTTTTCTGCATCACTCTGAGATAAGATGTCCCTTATTTTTGCAATATTGTGCAGGTGGAAGAAGGCGGTTCTAGAAACCTGTTTTAAATGTGTGTCAAAAATAACTGGAAGCCAAAGTAATGTCATCTAGATTAGACATGTTATCCTTAGTTTTTCAGATCCAAAGACAGCAAACTCAGTCTTGCTTGAATTTAGAAGGAGAAAATTCTGAGTTATCCAGGTCTTTATGTCTTTAAGACAATCTAACAAACAGAGTAAATCTAGTATCATCTGCATAGCAATGAAAGTTTATACCGATCTGTCTAATGATATTACCTAAGGGAAGCATGTATAAAGTGAAAAGCATTGATCCAAGTACCGAACCCTGAGGAACTCCATGACCTACTCTGGTGTGTGAGGAAGAGTCATAATTTACATTAAGGTGTAACTACACACCCTACTTTTTGCGTAACCCCACCCACTGCCGAATTTGAAAAGCAACACTTCCTGCTTGAACTGTTCATTTTACACCCCTCAAAAGCACAAATCTGTCCAATTGTTCATATGCGTTGGTGGGTGCGGTTTTCTTTGCCTGGTGGGCGAGGACCTGCCTATTTTCATCAGAAGGGAGGGGCTGTAAGGTTTTCACAAACTTCTCGTGATATAGAAATGGCTCTACAGCACGGAAAAAAAAAAAAAAAAAGCTGGTTTTACCCTGTAGAGGGCGTTATGACCCATTTTTTACCCACAAAATCCTGTTTTTAAAATGAATTTAAAACATACTAATTTTATCAACAGTATAAGTGGTTTTCATCACAATTAAGTAATTCTGTGTTGTTTACAACTCAAAAAACACATTTTTGGTGCAGTACCCCTTTAACAAACTGAAATCTAACAGATAAATATGACTTATATATATGACTTATTATATATATATATATATGAATATAACCAGTCTAATGATATTAATTTAATCTCAATAACACTGTAATATGAAGAAACAGTGCAAAGTGGTTGATTTAAATAAGAACTGCAATGGATTTCTATATTTTTTAATTAGATAGTTTTATATTTTCGCAGCTCATTTTTTAACTCTATTAATAATCCAATTAATTTTATTTCAATTTAGAACAATTTATCAGCATTTTTTTTAGAGTTGGTTGATCTATTTCCAAATAGTATATACTTTGTTTTATTTAAATTTGAAGTTAATTTATTAGAAACAAACCAGTGCTGCAGTTTATTAGGTCAATTTCCAACTGTGCTTGAAAGCCCATCCAAATTTATCCAAACAGAAAATCAGATTTAATCAGATTTAATATTTTTTATGAAAAAACTGGACCCTTCATATTTGGTTAACATACAAAATAGATATTAATGGTCCCAAAACGGAACCTAAGTCCAAAAATAACTCACCTAATTCAATTTTTACAGCCCATTTTTTATTATTTAAATAACTTCTAAGACAGTTGAGTGCCACTCCTTTTACTCCATATGTTTTAAGAGTTGTTATCAATAACTGCATAACTGCTCAACTGTGTAACTGTATCACAAAAAAACTGTTTTTATTTGTAGAACTTGTCTGTTCCACAGATTCTGAGTGCCATGGCCTGTGGGCTTTGTTCTATTGCAGTCTTGGTTTATAGTTCTTTGTTGTTATTTTTGAGTTCTGTCTGGTATCCTGATTTATTTAGTAGTTTATCCCCTTGTGTTCTGTTCACTTTACTTCTTCTGATTATCACACCTGGTTTCTTTTGCTGATTGCCTCACCTGCTGCTCATTTTGTCGTTAGTTCCATGTGTATTTAGACTCCTGGTTATCACTTGACTTTTATCACATCATTTTTCTCGTGACTTCATGTTTCAGTCTTTTGTTTTTTGTTATTTAAACCTCGGATGGCTTCATTTCCTCTGTCGTTCTGCATTGTGGTTCATTTTATCACTTCAGCCCTCTTGGACCGTGACAATGAGTGCGAGTGAAATGCCGTTCATGCAAAATATTGTGCTTAGTGATGAAGTTGTCCAGCATAAAGAATTGTTTTCTATTATTTGAGACAACTGTGGAGAACCATGTGCTTTCAAACAATACTAGAGTTTTTTTCTGGAATGAGTTTATCACAGAGGGAAGATGAGGCCTGGTCACTGCTGCAGGGATTCCTTTCCAGGAAGTAAGCAACAGTAGAGACATTATGATAAATGGATGGATTGATAAATGGGTCTGGTCCTGAGCGTCGTGAACAAACTTAAATCACCATCTGTGTGTTTATAAGCGCTGGCACTTAAGAGTGCTGAATGGAAAGTGTTTGGACAAGGTGTAAAACAAAGACCATGCAGCAGATATTCTTAGTGGAGATACTCATGTTAGGGTCATTCAAGTAAACCTAAATGCGTATCATTGCTGTTAGTTGGAGGAAGCCTCTGCAGCCTCTGGATGCCTCTTACAGATAACATCCCAGAAAAGGTAAAGGTTAAAGAATTCATCAACTGACAACCCCCACCCTTCTCTTCCTCGCTACCACAAAGAGAATCGTTTTCTTCCTTCTTGTTCCCTCAAGTTATTGATCCGTCCTCAATCCCTTCATCAGAGCATGCAGTTCTCATGTCAGACACATTCGGCCTGGGTGTGATGTGAGTCAATGAAAACGTGCACAGTGAGCCACTGAGCTGAGTCTGTGGGGTGAAAACATCAGAATTGATAACACTGGCTATATCCCAGTGGTGGGTTAGGGAACCAGTGGAATATTTAATTGATTTCCAAGTAGAAAAAATGGCTAATCTGACTGAGTTAAAACTTTCCCAGAGCCCAGACCTCAACATTAGTGAAGCAGTGTGGGATCATCTGGACAGAGAACAAAATAAAAGGCAGAAACATCCTAAGAAGAGTTTTGGAAAGTGATTTTAACTTTTCCTGAAGACCACTCAAAGAAATGCCAGAAAGCTCCTCTAAAAGAGTTCAGACTGCGACAAAGAACAAAGTTGGTCTTACCAAACATCCACTTTCAAGCTTGTCAGAGTTAAAGCCCTTAGTTTTTCTTTTTATACAGTATTTACTTTCTTAATAAAACGCTGCAAAGTACAGTAATTCTCATTTTTCTGGCATCATTTTCGGAAATATCAGCTTTTACACAGAACTATAGGCTTCAGCATCTTGCATATGTGTACCGAAATTCATATAAACCAGTGGATTTTTTTTTAATTTCAGTATGGAATTAAATTACCTCCACAAAAAAATCCAACCTTTAGTCTCTTACATGGTGTCAAAATATGTTATAGAATATTTATTCATTCTCTATACTGCTTATTCCAATTTTAGATCGCAGCAAAGCTTGAGCCTATCCCAGCAATTAGCAGGTGAGAGGCAGGGTACGCCAAGGACAGGTCACCAGTCCATCATAGACAGACAAACATCTATTCACACTCACTACTAGGCGGAATTTAGATAGACCAATTAGCCTAACATGGCACAAATATGGCAGCTGCCATGTACGTGAATCCATGGCAAGCAGATATAAATGGCTCAAATGTCAGAAACAAAACACAACAGTTATTTTAATGAAGTGATTATTAGGTAGTGAATAGAAAGAGTTTATATATATGTATATATATTTATGGCTTATGGCCCTGTGGGCACCTGTAGTATACGGAAGTGACGCCTGAGTGACGGTAGAAAAAGAATCAGTTAGCAACATGTCAAGCTGTTGTCATCTACCTGTGATAACACAATAAAGCTGATCATAGCTTGGTCTGAAAGCCTCATCCATATAACAATTTTATTCATGCTCCACCTTTACTCTTTAAATATTGATGAAGCAATAAAATGAAACTGTTTTTCAAAACTGCTGAATGTTCATCTGAATAACACATGAACTTATCAACTCTTTTCTATCGTTTTATCAACATGCTTTAAAAAAGGCCATTGCCATCTGATAAACACCCAAATCTTTAGTTTAATAAGAACACAGCTTAGTGACGTATTGAAAGACAAGAGCTTTCTGAGTACTAAAAATTAAAAAGAGAAATTCAAGTCTTTTTGCATAACAATCACCCCGCGAGGCATTACGGCCTGACAAACACAAACTGCTGCTACCTTTTATCATCTCTGTTTTTTTGTGAATATTTCATGCCCTACTCGACACTTAACTCTCATTCCCAGAGCACCGTCTCTCCCCTTAGTGGGCATTAAGTGGTTGCTCTTCTGTAGCATTAGTGCCACTGCCACGGATTGAGTGTTGCCACGATCATGACTGAGTCATGAGCCTCGTGGTGCAGTTAAAGGAGAGACTAAGAGGCAAACACAACAGTGTTGAATGCCGACTCATCGCTCATCTCAGACTGATTGACAGGCTTTTTCTTTAGGAGACAGCATGAAGCGTCCAGGAAAACTGGCTGCTGCCTCGGATAATGCAGCAGTGATGTGATCTTCAGCTAGAACAAGGAGATTCAAGACTCTGGATGCTTATCTCTAGAGATGCCTAATGGAAGGAACATTTTTATCACCATGAACCATCAGTGCACTCTGTTTTACAAGTCGCCTTGTATAACCATGAAGTGTTTTACATCCGTACACAAAGAGGTCTGTTTATATCTTTGACACTGAGCAGGATCAGACTGAGCGAAGAGTAAAATAATCAAATTAACGTGGCGTGGTTTCATATTTATCAACAATAGTTTTATTGTTTCAGGGATGGTTATGGTGTGTCTGAAAGGTAAACAGATTTGTCGGGCAGTAGAAATGATTCTGAAGCCGAGGCCGAGACAAAGACACAAAGGCCAAAAATGATTAAATAAACTCTGTGTTGCTAATGTTTAACAACATGGAGCTGGAGGCACCGTAAGAAAATGAAGTTACGTGGATTATTTTTCCCAGTGTGGGTAAAAATGTGAAAACAGGAACAACAGGAATTGTTGTTTTTCTTCCTACATTGGGAAGCAACTGAGATGTCAAACGTATACATGGCACTGGTTTTAATAACCTAAATGTACTTGCAGTGTGTAGCTTAGATTAAGAAACTAAACCTTAAAGTGATGCTATGTAACTTTCTGACCTAAAAAACTGAAGGTCGCCAGACCCCATCTGTGCCCCAGATATAACGGGGGACATAATGTATGATAATAAATATTTATCATACATTAATTCAGATAATTCAGACGGGAGAAGATATATATTTCAACTAAAACGTGAAGCAAGAGTTTTAACTCCAAATAGAGGAAACAGTTCAGGGTCACTCATTTTGTCACTGCTTGTCACCGTGCACGAGCAGCAGGTGAACCACACACACGTCACGCAACTCTTCCTTGTGTCAGGTGAGCGGTGAGTGGACAGCGCAGTTTGAGGTCTCATAACGTGTCACAAAAACAGTCAGTTTTATATTATTTTTATAAATGAAACCAAATGACCTTATACTAACTGAAACATATCGTCATGTGACTTCTGTAGATGGTTATCAGGAAATTCTTCACCCAAAGCAGAGACAGGGAAGCAGCGAGGAGGGATGAGAAAAAGGGAGGTAAGACCGTGGTGAAATCAGTTTTAGGTTGACAGGTATTCCACATTTGCACTGGAGCTACCGGCATCTTGTCAAGGGACCATCAACAAATGACAGGCTTTCCGTGAAACGGAAATTCTCATGAAGGACATAAAATATTATTTTCATACTAAAGAAAAGTTTTCATAAAGGGTGCCAAATCTTTTGAATTGCTTCAAATTTTAATACAGATTTAAATCATTTCTTGAGAGAGAGAGAGAGAGAGAGAGAGAGAGAGAGAGAGAGAAGCAAAATCCAATAGCTTCTAAACCAAGTGACCCAGTCACTTCAAACCAAAGCTGAATTGAAGCTGATGACCATCCAAACGAAACATCTCTTCCTGATTTTCTTCATCTCCTGTCATATATTATTATTATTATTATTATTATTATTATTATTATTATTAATAATAATAATAATAATAATAATAATAATAATAATA
>JBAFTA010000007.1:4650368-4668293 GCA_036919975.1 Melanotaenia parkinsoni
TCCATCCATCCACCCATCCATCCATCCATCCATCCATCCATCCATCCATCCATCCATCCATCCATCCATCCATCCATTTTTTATCCTGCTTAGCCCAATTCAGGGTCACAGGGAATCTGGAGTCTGTCCCAGTAATTAGCAGGCGAGGGGCAGGGTACACCCTGGACAGGTCACTAGTCCATTGCAGATTACTTTTCCTTGATGGTGAATTACACCAGAAGTTAATTTAATTAGCTCTAATGGTCGGGTCGAGGCGTTCATGAAACCAGTGGATTGGTTGTCATCATGATTTTCAAACTGACCCACATAAAGTTTATTCAATAAATTATTCATTTGAGGTCAGTCTCCCAGTTCTTGCTCCAGAGCTGCCTTCAGCAAACAGCCAGTCCCTGTCAGACTGCATCAGCCAGACATCTTTGCTCATGTTAACACACACATACACACACACGCACGCACGCATGTTCAGATGGCAGGACTTGTCTTTGCTTCAGCTAGCTGTCTTAATTAAAAGAACTTAGATATTCAGGAAAAAGAAAGAGGACGGCAAAGATCAGAGATGGGTGGACACAAGGAGGAAACCTGAACACAACATGGTCGTGTTGACACGTAGTAGCTTTAGTAAACAAAATACAGAACAGAATCAATCCATACGCGAATACTGCAAGAAAAAAAGTTGTCCCTCCAAAGGGAAACATGAATGAAAACTTCCAACAGAACTGGGTCACAGAGGTGGTCAGGAGTGTCCCATGAACGGTGGGACTGGATGTCTTTAACCTCATAGCATCACTGGATAATAAACAGATCTCCTTAGCAGGGTCGTCTCTTTCCAATCTCACTAAAAATATATTAAAAAACAGAAAAAAAGCTGCCTTCATGGCACAAATTAACTTAGTATTTATCCATCCCCAAATATCAAGGATTTGTGAGTATTCAGCCATGTAACAGATCAAAATGCCAAATATTGTGCTTTGATTTGAGTCGAAACAGACTGAGAAAAGTTTAAATTGGGTGAAGTATAATAGTGAAACCGTTCATCATGGCAGTGTGGAATTGTTAATAAGCCTGACAGCATCTGGGATGAAGCTGTTCTTAAGGCTCATCCAGGTCGCAGCCTGGATGCTGTGCTGCTTCCTGCCTGGAGACAAAGAGGCAAGAAGCTGCTTTGCAGGATGGGTGGGGTCTTTGTGTCTGTCCAAGATGGGTGATAAGCTGCACCCAATTACCATATCTGCAGATTCTACCCCCCGCTGCGGCGCCATCTTTTCTGCCACCGAGCAGCCGGCATGCCACATCGTGCAGGAATGGTCGGAGTGCTTTCCAGCAAACATCATCTGTAACTTTTGAATCACATTTATTTGAGATGTGCATAAGAAAAAAAAAATCAGGCTCTGTTATGGATTAATCCCACCACTGCACTCAACGATTACCCTACATTAAAGATTAGAATTCAGCTGCAAGTCACACCAGCATTACATCACTGTATGCAGCATCTAGAGCAGGGGTGGCTCATGTTCGGCCCGGGGGCCGAAACGAGGCCACCAGAGGGTCCAGTCTGGCCCACAGGATGAATTTATTACATGTGAAAAAGACATAAAATAAATTAACTGCAATATTTTTTATTAGCATAACTGTAATTCCTAATTTGTCCATGTGAGGCTGCATTTTTCATGTTTAAATAGAAAACATTTCCAAGGCAGGGGGATAACCTCTTCTTCTTCTTCTTCTTCTTCTTCTTCTTCTTCTTACTTAATACATCTGACTTCAGTTTTTATGATGAGGGGGTCAGGATTACTACACACATGTAGAAATGTCCATGTATGTACATTTATAATAACTTTTAGGTCCTGAGAAGTTACTTTAATCATAATGTGAAAAACTGTGTTTTTCAGTTCCAGATACCTGTTATTATAATATTTTATTTTATGGACCAGTTGTGATCTGTAAGTTGTAGTGCAAATGAATAAATGTGGAATATCTAAAATGAATTAAGTGTGTAAATAAAAACTAAAGATAAACTAGATAAAAAGAAATAAAAATCTATTATGCAGTTTAATATAAATGATAAAAATGTAATGTTCTAAAATATTAAGTTAATAAAATGTACTAAAAATTAATACAATTGATCAATTTTATAAATTAAAAGTAATTTTCTGAATAAATTTTTATAAAAATAATAAAATTTGAGTATTAAAAAGCCTACATTTTTAGATAAATATAATTAATAACTGTGATAATAAAATATCTATATTTATATCATTTCATATATGCAAACCACATAAATACAAATATATAAACTATGAATAAAATATTTAAATGTGTAACTGATGCATAATGTTGTTAAAACTGCACTTATTTTTCTCAAGAAATCACATGTTTATAATGTGTTTTTTAAAAGGATCATTAAATGTAAAGAGCTTCATTATGTACTTGTAGTTATTTGCATTAAAATAAAGAGAAACATTTGGAGTTTTCATTATTTATAGATAATTACGTTGTTATTTTACTCATCCGACCCACTTGAGATCAAAATGTGCTGACTCTGGACCATGAAATAAACTGAGTGTCATTGCTGATCTAAAATCATGTAAAAATGAAGGTAAACACAGATTTTTATTATAAAACTTCTTCTCATTTCTATGCCATCTAATCTTGTACGAAACTTCCAAAGCTTTGGAAATTTAACAATTTAAAAAACAAGGGATATGAAACTATATATCAAAAGTTCAGAGATCTTGACGAGTGAATGCAACATAACATACTTTTCATATGTATATAATAAAATGTGATATCAATAGTTATTTAAGTGAAAGCATCAGTCACCATTTAATCTAAGTCCTCTTCAACAGCTGCAGTTTTAACACTATCTATTAAACATGCTAATTAATTCTGAAGAGCATCCAAAAGTCTCACAGTCAAAGACAAGTTGCATTTTATTGCAAAAGGAAACAAGCGTGGATGTCTCAGACCATCTGAATTTAACAAGTCTAGTTTAGACAAACAAACATAAAAACAAAAACTGCCTGAAACAGCTTTTGTGATGCAAAAAAGAAAAGAAAAGAAAAGAAAAAAAGAAAAAAATGGTGTTCTGCTGCCACCTGGTGGCTAAAGAGCAGTACTGTGAATGTAACGTGGCCACATGGGAATCAAACACTCACACACAGCTGCACACATCAACTGCGCCCTGTCCACACAGCACTTTCTATTCTAAATAAAGCCATGACC
The DNA here is from genome assembly GCA_036919975.1 of Melanotaenia parkinsoni. Classification (NCBI taxonomy): domain Eukaryota; kingdom Metazoa; phylum Chordata; class Actinopteri; order Atheriniformes; family Melanotaeniidae; genus Melanotaenia; species Melanotaenia parkinsoni. Next base: position 4,653,591 of record JBAFTA010000007.1, read on the forward strand.
TGCTTTAATGTTTCATATTTGCTGTTTCCAGGGGATAGAGGCCCAGCATCAGCACATTTCAGCTGCAGCAAAGGTGGCACAGAAAAAGCAAGACACTCTACTTTCACAAATACTGCTGTCTTTTCCCTCAAATCTACTAAATGTACTAATCATGAAAGTATTTATCATTAATATTTTACTGTATTGTTTATGTCTTGTGATTGTTGCTGGCATTAGGAGGAGAAAATACTGGTGCACATGAGTGTTATCTCCACTAGATGGCAGGTTAAGCTCAGGCACTGATCTGCTTCTGTCTTTCCCCTGAAGCTGCTCAGGAGTTTCCATCTAATCTTGTCTTATTCTGTGGAGATCTGCCTCCATGAGCATCACACCTGCCCGCTTCTTTTGTTCCGTTCATGCCAGGGGAACGCAGTAATCTGCTCCCACAATGCACTGCGGCTCCCCTCCGTGAGGAAACGCTTGGTGTGGCGCTGTGAGCATATGGCACTTTCTCTAAAAAAAGAGGCAGAAATCAACCTTTGCCATGACGTGCTGTATGTAAATGCACACGGGCGCAGAGGCTCATGGGGGGTGAAGGAAGTTGAAGTCTGCATCAGGTGACTCTTTCCTTTTTTTTTGTTGTTGTTGTAAAGTTTGCCTTTTGAGGATATTGATTCTTGCTTTCATATGCAAAGAGATGTAAACTGGGACTTGAAAGTTTCTGCTGCAAAAGTGAAAGTCTTTCACCATCAGTCCACTGAGTAAAGCTCCATTGCTATGACTTAAAATTAATTAAAATCAAAATTCATTTGATTAAAACAGGAAATGTGAGATGTTTGCCTTATTTAAATCTTTATTCACAAGAGAGGGATTTGTTGATGAGCTGTTTTTCACTTACAACTGTCTAACCCAAGACTACAGCAATTCAGCTAAAAATGCATTGACGAATGAAGCAAACGCTTCATAAACAGGTATTAAAGCAACAATTTTGGACTTTTAGGAGACCTGCTTTACGTTTTCTATCAGTGACAACCTTTCTCATCATGCAGCCTTTGTAATAAATGTGACTTACAGATAGTCCAAGTAATAAAATCCTTTAAGGTGATGCAGATTATCTTTGGACTGAGGAGAGTATCAACACCCTTCCTTTGTATCCTTCTTTGCTTATCGCATCCACTGCTCTTTGTTTACTGCAAACCACACTGCACTGCATTGTTTGCCAGCCTGAGGAAGCCTTGATGGAATCAGAGTCCATTAACATGGAAGGCAGCGTCGAGGTGACTTTAGCTCCTAATTAAAAACAGATGTGTCCATTTAATAGTCTTAATACTTTGTGGGAGAGCGAGACAATCGCCGCAGAAATATCTATTTGCCTCATTAAATCGGGAGGCTTGATCATGATGAGAAGCAGGGTAATGAATGAAGACAGACATGTTTACCGGGTTGTTTAAACAGTGTTTGCTGAAAGGAGAGAGGGTGGAATCTAGATGGACTGCTGTTTGCTGGCAGCATGAGGAGGAGGGAGAGACTGGTATGATCAATTGGACATGAAGTCAGGTAAAAACAAGACAGAGGATGCATTATAAAGTAGGTCTTCTACACACTGTCAAACCATCATTTTGTAGAATTTTCTGTTTTAAATCACTCTTGGAGTCGCTCCAGGCTTCAAAATGGCTGGCAGTAATTTCAGGCCCATGTAGCAAAGAAATATAATGAAGTTCAGGTAAAAGAAGACAAAACCAATGAGCACAACTGTAGATGTGTTCACAGTAAGTACTTATATATAAATATATGTACATGACAGCAACTGGGTCCAACTGGACTCATAACAGTCTGACTACCTACTAATCTTATATATATATATGTATATGTGTGTGTGTGTGTGTGTGTGTGTGTATGCAATATGCAACAAGCAAACATATAAATATGCTTATTTCCATTTTACTAGTAGTAGGTTTAACCCCTTTTTCCTCCAGAACTGCCTAAATTCTTGGTGTCACAGATTCAACAAGGTGTTGGAAACATTCTCAGAGGTTTTGCTCCATGTTGACATGACAGCATCACACAGCTGCTGCAGGTTTGTCGGCTGCATCCATGATGAGAATCTCCTGTTCCACCACATCCCAAATCTGGTGACTGTGGAGGCCGTTGCAGTCCAGTGAACTCATCGTCATGTTCTAGAAAGCAGGTGGAGATGATCTGAGCTTTGTGACATGGTGCATCATCCTGCTGGAAGTAGCATCAGAAGATGCTACACTGTGGTCATAAAGGGATGGACATGGTCAGCAACAATACTCAGGTAGGCAAACAAACGTTTTTCTATCTTTTGTTGTCCAGTGTAGCCTCAGTTTCCTCTTCTTAGCTGGCAGGAGGCACCCGGTGTGGTCTTCTGCTGCTGCTGTTGTGTGTTCAAAGATGCTATTCTACATACCTTGGTTGGAACCAATGCTTATTTAACTTCCTGTTGCCTTTCTGTGCCCTACTCTGTAAACCCTAGAGATGGTTGTGCGTGAAAATCCCAGTAAATCATCAGATTTTGAAATACTCAGACCAACAACCATGCCACGTTCAAAGTCACTTGTCAGCTGTAAGCAGCTCATCACACTGTTTTATTGGTCTGGTTGGAAGAAGTGGTCCAGATCAGGTAAACTCAGATGAGGGACATGAAATGCATCCATAACGCTCTGCTAATAACAGCATTGACTCTGCTCAGCACTGGCTTTGGTGTTGTTAGAGTGGACAAGACACTTTTAATCCACTTTAGTAGCTACAGCATTCACAGAAAGAGGAATATGATCAAACGACACATTCTCCTTCCCTAATCGCCAACTGCTGCTTGCTCAAATGCCTGCTGCATCAGTTTTTAATGCACATGGAGTTTCTGTATATAATTTATTACTGCTTATTTTCTTTTGTAGATAAAACATGTTACATGAGCCATCACGAGTTACCGAAACCCAACAACCAAAATCCTTTGCGGCAAACAGTGTTATATTACTACTTTCTCAACTTTCCAGTTTTAATAATGTATAGCTAGTTTTTCTGTTTTCAAACACAAGCTGAGCCTTGCAGCCTAAAATATTTTCCATCTAATGGATTTTTTTTTGCATGAGAAATGCCAGAAAACTACAGAAAAGCTAAAAATTCACCTAGCCCAACATCTTCAAGCTGCTTCCAACGACATGCAGTGCATTGACAAATCTGCAAAGCTGGAAGCAGTAACATGAAGCTAACGTTGCATCAGTCAGGTAAAGGATTAAGAAACCGCTGACATGGCAATTTTTCTCATTGACCATTTCAGGATTATTATGGAATCAGTGTATGCAACACATGTCAAGTTTATTTAATTTCAAAAACACGATGAGCACATATCACAAACACACTGAAGCGCTGCTGACTGACGATGCAGAGCGACTGCAACGTGGTGTGTGTGACAGGGACGAAGATGTGTGTGGACACTTCAGCCTTGCTCAGGGACCCGCTGTCACATCCCATCATCTGAGCGGTGCGTCCACACCAGCCGCTGCTCCAGGATGATTCACTAAGTGGGTGGTAAACCTTCTCCGGGTCGACGTCGGCGATCATGTGCAGATCAGTGTTGGTGTCGGTGTTACAGGCTCTGCTCGCTGGAAGAAAAAAATCACAGTAAAAATCTGTTTATTTACAAACTGGAAGATCACAACAGAGGGAAGCAGAGCTTAGAAAACATTGAAGACATGCATTAGTGCAATCAGTACATCTCAGATTATTAACCTTTACAAATGTCATGTTATTTTAGGGGCAATATTTCAAATATATCATAGAGTAAACTCCCCAACTCACTGTGCTCACAGTGGATCACCATGTTACTGATCAACAGGAGGCCTGAACATTGACATGACAGTCAAACAACCTTGCAGAGGATGCACTCCTGTGTCAGCTGAGGAAACTCAACCTTCTTGCTGATTCTCTTCATTACAGACCTGTTTTCACTCCATCCATCACAGTCTGGTTCACATGGGTCATAAAGAAAAACAGGAACTGACTTCTACAGACAGTGTAATCTGTAAAGTGCATCTCCAACATCGACCTACCATCCATTCTAGACCTTTACACCTTCATTATCAGGCCACAGGCAGACTAATGGGCTCGACACACGGGAGAATCTTCTGACTCTCCATCTGTCATACTTTGTCACGTCACAGACTGGTTTGAAAATGTCAAAATCCCCACCAATATCATAACCAATAACCTGCGATTTTCACCTCATCACGCAGGTTCCATAGGAAATGAGTGGAGAAGATGCAACGTCACCTCCTGTGTGTCTTATAACAGAATTATAAGAATATTTGGTTTGAGACTTTACTCCTGTCCAGCAACCTGCAGGTGACCAAAGTGCTTTACAAAAGATAAAATATCATCAAAGCAATTACACTAGCAAATACAGAAATATAAATGAGTAAAAATAAAACACTAAAAACACTTAAAAGAGTAAAAAAGTAGAAAATAGTAAAAATATTGGATGTGTTTTGATTGGATTATAATTGGACTTTCATGAATGTGCTCTCAAATGCAGCTGAATAATACTGAATTAAATTGAAATTTGTAAATATGTCAGTGCCAATAAATATCAGTCTGCCTCTACATATACATTTTTTATTACAAAAGAAGCTTTATTTCTATTGATATCTGTCATATGCATGCATGTACATACTTTTCCTGTTTTAATATTTATCTCTTTAAACGTGTAATGAAATCAGTCATGCAGCATTAAACATGTGTTAAATAAACACATGGACAGGAAACACAAACAGAACTTGGTTTAAATTACTGGTGTTTAATTCCAACATCGATGTTCCACAATGAACCAGGTCTGTTCCCGTTCCAGTCAAACCTGTTCTTACATAACGCAGTGCCAATATTATTCTAGGGTTGTTTGAGTTTTAAAACTATTATATGAAATCATCGGGCCTTTAAACCTGCTGGGATGTAGGACTTACAATGGATTCATATTCCCATTTTTAGATAAACACAAGTGAACAACACCAAAGACTGACAGGTTGTCATAAACACAGCGACACGCTGAAGGAGCCATTTACTCCCCTGGGTGGTTTCCTTCTTCTTCTGTTTGGATTAAAGAGTAAAACCAAAGGCTGGCGGTGTGTTGCTCAGTCACTCATCCAGTGTAAAGGTTGTTAGTGAAGTTGTTAGCGTAGATAATCAGCTAATTGGCACTGGACAGTTCTGCTGTGTATGCTAGAAAATAAAAAGATCCCCAGAGATACGAACGCACCTCCAGCTGGTGGGGTGTGAACGAGTGCACAACGTAAATGGTGTAAGCTAATGTAACAGTGGAAACAGGAAAAGGAAGACACGTAAAACAGACACACCATGAACAAAAGTCAAAGATTAACGTCAAAGACTTGGAAGGGAATGGAGGTTCCTGGATGCAGCTGGTCTGGGTTTGAATCATGGTTCGGGTCCGTTGCTGCATATCAGTTCCCCCCTCTAACTCTCTCTGCCCTCTTTCTGGTCAAACAACTTTCAAATAGACTTTACTAGTGACCAAATATTCTTAAAGCATCAATAAATAAATAAAAACACATCAAGTTTCTGTGAGATGATTTCAGCACAAAAGTGGGACTGGTGCTTTCAAACTAGCTTGATTGTAAACACTATCGATCCTTTATAAAGAAAATGATCCAAAAGATAAATTGTGTTAGCATTTTTATTTGGTTAAGGTATTTCAAACAGTCTAAGAAGACAGAAAATCCTAAAAAAATTGTCTAAGTCTATTGTTTCACACAAGTTGAAGCCTTTTAACTGTTAATGTGCTTCAGAAATGTTTTAGTTTATTATAAAAGGCCATTCATTCATGCACTTTTTAACAGAAAAGGAGTAATGCTACACCTCAAACTCAACATAAATATTTCAGTTGTCTCCTGAAAATTACCGCTCATAATTATTAGAAAAACAGTAACACGTCCCTCATGCGTATTTTGCTTTTTCAACGGTTTTATGTGCTAAAACTAATGTTATCAAAAGTAATGACATTTGTTGTTTTTAATTAACTTCATATAGATAACAGTAAATAGAAAAGATCCCTTATAAAAATGCTGTTGGTTTCTAAACCTTTAAATGGTTTTAAGACCAAAATGTATTTGAGATCTTTATGTTATTGTCATCCAGAAAAAGTTTACTTCTAACCCTACAGAAGCTTCTTCAAGTTTTCATGTGCATTATTGTAAATTATGGATCAAACTTCAGGAGAACTCCGGGTCTTCTGCTTTCAAAGAAGTTTGCTTAACCTTTAGGAGCCCTGTGCCTATTTTTAGGTCTCTGTCAATAAATGCTTACCCATTATGAAATAAATATTTCTCTGCAGCCACAAGGTCTTTTTACATACTTTTTGTGTCGTAGTAAATAGAACACTTGTTAGATTTGATTAGCTGTGTAAATATCAGTATATGTGTTACTGGTGAAGAATAAATAATGGCACATAGCACAAATAATAAAATGTTGCAGGCTTGTAAAAAACAAAAAAAACAAAACTCCTTCAGGATGATTTTTATTTCCGCTGGAATGATGCAGCTGTTTCTTTAACCTCTATCAAATTATAGTATAATATTCAGACACTTTCTCTGAAAAGACCAACTCTAACTGATTGATACACATCTCGATACACTGCCACCGATATGATACATTCACGATACAGTGAAGCCCCCTGCCGATGCGATAAAATACCATTCTTCTTTTTTCATGATGCAATGCGATTCACTAATAATTTGACAACATTTTGACTTAATACAATGCAGTTTGGTTTGATAGAATTTATGATGGAGTTCAAAAACTATTCAACACAAATTTAAAAGTCCACATCTGGTTTCTAAATAACATCCCAATTATTTTGTCATCTTTCCCTGTGAAGGATGTATTTGATACTTGATTGTTTTCTATAAAATAAACTAACCTAAAAAAGATGCAATTCAATATGGTACAGAGGATTGCTTTATTCTAAAAACTAAATTATAAACAAAAAAATGTATTTTATTACATTTGTTTTAAATACAATTATCTACTTAGAAAAAAAATCATTTAGACAATTTCTTTTTGGTCTCTTAATAAACAAATAAAAAATGCACATGGACCATTTACAAACAGTCCTTTTCTCAGGTCCTTTTACTAATAAAGTTCTCTGAATACTGTATTTCAGCACCACAGATGTGCTGCAGAACTCCTTTCTACTGTAGCTGAAAACAGGTCTTTATGATCGTTATTCTATGTTTGGGGATGCCGTCACAAAGCAAAATAAATATGGGATGGACTGGACATCCCTTTTATTTGTGTAGTTTTTCAACTATTTCAACTATTCAGCAGCAACATGAAGACTGATGTTTTAGTCATTAAACCACAATAGTGATATCTTCAAATTTAATTCAACCAGTAACATTATGCTCATCTGGCTTTTGCTCCACTCTGAACTTGAACCTTCCCTTGAGCAAAGCCTCATCAGCGTCTGGGGACCCAGGCAGAGTTGACTGTAAACATGGCTGCATGAACAGGGACCCAACTGCCTACTGAGGGGTAATTATTATTATTAGCTCTCTGAGCTGCATTAAATCCCATGTGGCCTCCAACAATGAACATCCACATGGGTGCAGTGACAGGCACTTATCTAGTTATCACAGAGAGTCAGCTTGACGGTAATACCCAGGCTAATAATGGCTGCCAAGTGGAGCTATCGATGGGCTAATAGCAGCGATGAGGGACAGGCAGAAGAAACCATGGGGACATGTGTCACTCACACTTGGCTATTCCGAGGCCTCGTCCTCATGCTGTAATTAGTAGCCATTGACAACAAAAGACAAGCAGCATGCCAAGGTCCACAAGGGTGTGTGCAGTAATAATTAATAGCCACCAAAACAATCAACCCCTGGTGCTCATATTCTATTACATACCAGCTGTATTTAGTGATGATAAGAAAATAAAAACAAAACCCAGTATGTTTGACATAACAGTCAAATGACACAGGGAAAAATTAAGCAAAATATTTAAAGTTATATTCAGTAAGTGTTAGGCTATGTCTACTTTTTGTGCTACATGCTTTGTGGTAATCATAAAGTCTACATAATCCTCCAGCTGAGCTGGAGTTGAATATCCTACTGCTAGCAGTCAGTTTTCTATTTATTTATAATCGATTCATTCATTGTGTACATGTATAGCACAGTATAAGGGCCAAAATTATGACTACTGCACACCTGATGGTAACTGCATCCTTTTCAAAGGAAACTATAACGAGTAGCTGCTCTTGGCTGGTCACCCACCGGATTGTTTACTCCCTCTGTTATCCATCTGCAAGGAGATGCTAGCATTGGAGAGGCTAAAGACTAGCTGCCCCTTTACTGTTATTATTATTGTTATAACACCAAGTTTTTTGACATATTACAGACTTCATTCTGCACTGGTAGTGTATATTGAATTATTAATTTTTTAAATATCAGAAGGAAAACAAATTCTCAAAAAGGAAGGAAAGCAATTTAATAAGTGGTGGATGCATGAATCCAAATAACAGCAGCTAATGTTTGATGTGGCTTTAAGTTCATGCTGAAAGCTTTGGTGAGCTGCTTTGTGTACTTTTGTTACTATATTCACTATTACAATGAATCTCTCAACCCTACAATAATCCTTTATATGACAGAAAAAAATATAAAAGCTGAAATTTAAAAGAATGCTGAATTAAATGTAAAGAACCACATCAGTGCTTGATAATTTCACAAGCAGTAACTATTTTTTATGAGTGTAAAAATCAGTGCATTGCAGCTTTGAATGTTTCAGAAGGAATGTAACAAAAATGATGCAGAAGCCCATTATCCTTCCTTAAAATACCTATCAGGCCCTCACTAAGACACAATTTGTGTCCTCATTGAAGGTCTTAGATGCAATTACCACATGCAATAAAACAGCACACATTTTCATATTTTATTGTCCCCAGTGAGTTTGCGACTCCGTTGTGGAATTTCTAACCTGCTGGGCTCAACCAGCTGAGTGCTATTTTAAATATAAATGCCACACATTTTACGTTCATTACATCAGAATCCTCTCTGGCTTGTAATGTGGAAGCAAATGTGGACTTAAGGACATCAAGCATTTTCTAAACAAACAAGGCGAGAAAGTGACCCCAATTCTGTTTCAACTAAGAGTGCCAGGAAAGTGGTTTGTATCTTCAAAAGTCATTTTCCTACATTGTGTCACAGAGTATATTTACACTAAAGATGCAAAACAAAGAAAAGTAACATTTTAAATGACATAAAAAGATGACTCTGCAATTTGCAGAGTAAAGACTTACTTATGCTGCCTTTGCGTGCGTAAACAAGTTCACCTGTTTCAAAAGTCACTGCTTTCATACCCCCCATGTGTCCATTATGTTGGCATGGTTGTTAGGCAACACATCCAGCAGAGGGGAGTGCAGAGTCCACCTCAGAGTCCCTACCTCAGTTTCAGACAATAATGGTGTCCCAATTAAAGGTCTACACGCTCTGCTTAGCATTCGTGAAATGGGACAGCATACCTAGCCAACTAATATTTCCCATAGCAACAACGTAGGACATTGAATCACTTAAAACTCTTAAATGACTAAATTTGCATGTCATAGGACACTTTAGTGAACGTTACACAGACCGAGTAATAATGTAAAAAAAAAAGAGCTATCGGAGGCTTTTTTGCTTTCCAGCAGGTACCGTCTTCATTACCCCTTGAAATACATGAATATCAAATATTAAATTTTAATTTTAATACCACCATTTAACAAACATGTTTTAATGTATTTGGTTTTGTCATATTTCTACTAAAGTGAGGTTAAAAAAAAAAAAAAATACTCTTCGGAACTTTGTTGCTCATTCGCCGTCATCTTGTGTGCAATGAATTCTGGGAGAAAAGAGGCCGTGAAGGATACATCAACAGCAGCCTTTGCTACAGACTAAACAAAGTGCGGGTTTGTAGGGTGGATTCTGAGACGCTCTCAAATGAGACCATGCTTGGCGTGCCATGATGATGTATGTAGCCGATGAATCTGCATTTCGAAGTGTGTAGACCGTGAATTAGGACACAGCAAAAAATAAGCATATTGTTCTTCTTCTGCAGGTCCTTGGTGGTTTCCCGCAGCGGGGATCTGGGCTGCTCCACAGTTGGTTATCATCGCCTTGTGGCAGTGGGTTGTGGCCCTGGGCCCTTCGCTCTGGCCACCCTGGATGGCCAGTGCCTGGTGGGGTCGGTGGGTCGGTGGGTGCCGATCTTGGCCCTGTGACCGCATGTGGAGCTCTGGCTGGGGCCTTGCACATAAATGCACATACATGAATATCTTTTGTGTGGAGCATAAACGGACTTAAAGAAAGAATTCTCAGTGGAGATTTTGCAGCTTTCTTCTTCAGGTACATGTTTTATATCAAACTGCATTTGGAGGAGGTAAACTTTTACATCTTAAGCATTCAGTTGTGTCAGTGCATGTCAACTTACTATTACCCTGGTTTTAAGTATGAGCAAAACTAATCAGTAATATCATAGGTAAAGGCATCCAACTGAGCTTTTTGGCCTGTCAATAAACCAAATTAATATGTAACCATAAGTGTCAGCGAAAATGCCAATAAAGTGTCTTTTTCTACTCCTTTTCTTATTTTTTTAATGCAGAGTAAATACACTGCATTTACTGTATATAGTCAATACATCCCTATGTTTTTTTTAAAAAAGAAAAAGAAGTACTATCCGTTATGACACCTCCCAATGCGGCAGTTGCTGTTACACAGTATCCAAAGCTGAACCCTCGCTGCACCGAGCCCAGGGGCTGATAGGAGTTCTCCAGGGAACCATTAGTGAACGGATCGTCAATGCGGTGCACAGGGAGCAAGCACAATTCATGGGAGAGCGCCGAAAGAACTCACAACACTCTAACAACACCTGTCACCCCTGCGCCTAATGAGAAACACAATTAGCAATTAACAGTGCGATCTGTCAGGGCTAATACCTGCCTCCCTACACACACACACACACACATGCATGCAGCCAGGGGGAGAAACCAGACCCCTTTCATCAGCACTTCCATGTAGGTATGAAATAAGCTCAAACAAGTGGATCAATTACACAGGTGATGTAATGTTGTGAAACCTAAGCTGATGACTCGGTGGCAAATTTTCCTAACAACGTCCTCACCGATGCTCCACTTTGACATTTAAGACGGGAATTAAGAGGGATTTTTATCACCCAGCAGGGAACTGAACTTTGTAGTTGAATGAGCGGCTCATTGATTATATGGCACCAGCTTTTTAACTGTGTGGGCAATGGGAAGTTAGTCAAAATGTACCTAAGTAGTAGATTAGATGCACTATATCTTAATAAAGCAACAGCTACTTAACAGATTAACTAAATAAAAACAGAACAGGCAATGATGTTTTCAAAAACAACACACCATGTGTTTATTTTTATGAGAAGTTAAGTCATGGACAACAACTCCTAAAGACTGATTCAATGTCACATTGATCCTCCCACTTGGCTTTTCTCAGTTAAAATCTCAGGAAATCTATGGACACTTTACATGTTTACATTTAAGCTTCTGAATAAACAGACTTGCAGAAACTGCAACCTTTGCTCAAAATGAATAGTTTACATTGTTGTGTCTAAAAGTGGGATCATCATATCATCATCTTGGCATTAAAAGCTTGCTGAAAAAAAGGATGCAGTTTAGCCACTGTTTTCATGGCTGTAATAAACTATAACGATTGCTAACTAGAGACAAAATGGACTAAACAGCTTGTCTTTGTCAAGCAAGAGAGAAAAATGAACAATTGACTCTTTTATGCATATTTTAAGAAAAACTGAAACAGTATGCAAATGATAGATTTCTTTAACTTTTTCCTAACTAAGGACATATTTTTAAATCGTACTGTTTCCATCAACTGTTTTTGATGAGCAACTTCAAAAAACAAATTAAAGAACATTGATGTAAATATACATTTAGAATGAGGTTTAAACTCTTGCAGGGCTACTGAAACTGTGAACCATTGTGATGAAGACCCACCCACCACCATTTGAGTTGCTGTTACCTGTAGATTGTCATCCTTACTGGAATCAAGGTATCATAGGCCAGCTGATTTAAACTATGATTAAAGTTCAACTCAGCCATTTAATTGGACCACCCTTCCTGTCCCAGTTTCCATGCATCAAACAGGAATCAAGTTAGTCGCCAAAGAATGTCAGACTGCACAGATTAAGTTTATATGTTACCTGAATGTTGATTGTGTTATAAGCAAGCGCCAGCCTCCGGTGGTGAAATGTGAAGCCTACGCGTAAATGCAAAAAATAGCAGTTCACCCCTCATCCGCTAGGCTCTAAAACAGAGAAAATCCCCATAGACTCCCATGTTAAAAAGAACGATTTCACAGCAGAAATAACCATGTTTAAAGCCTGGTACAAAAATCCATTTTAGAAAAAATAGGTCAAGTTTAGCTTCATGAAAACTGTGAGGGGGGTGATTTTTTTTTCTAACTCATCCAATTGGATGTTATTTAATCTTAAATTTCAGCATAATTAGGGGCGTATCCTTTTGATTGACATGTATTCAATATCTGCGGAAAGAAGGGAAAGTGCAGCACAACCATGGTTTTTAGCCAGCTAACGGTGCACCCTAGCTTTAGCCCACCTACCTTCATTAGCCGGTTAGCTCACGTTAAATCCGAGTTGGCTCATTAGCTCTTAGCTACAGGCAGCTTGAAGTTTGATTGACCTCAATCATCCACCCCCACGCTCACAGCCCCCCTCTCAGCTCCGCCACTTTGCCCATTTTTGTATTTTCCGGGAGCAACGGCAGGCGCCAAGATGGCGATGGTAGGAACTGCCCAACGAGCTTCACTTTTGCGTTTCAGTGGCAGAGGGAATGATCAACTCCCCTGCTGTAGTGTGAGGCGTTTAAACCAGCAAACGACAGCTGAAATGACTGTTGTTAACTCATCATCATTTGCCCATTGGTACTTTAACAAATTTGTTCATATTTTGTTAGCAGTGCAAAAACTAAATGTTTTATTTAGCCTAGCCGCATCCTGAATTTTAATAAGAAATAAAGAAAATAAATTAATGAAAAACTTTCAAAAAGATGCAGCTATAGAACTTTGGAGCTCATGTGGCAAACATAACTCCGTTTAAGTCTAGTTGAGTGTTTATATGCATGTTATTTGATGTTATTGGTGTGTTACTCCAGATTTGGGAGCTTCAGTACTGTATGATTCTGGTTTCGATGCATGTTAAAGGTCTGGTTTAAGTCAGACTCACAGAATGATTCAGTTGTTTATAGTGCCATGTAAACATTATTAAATGACTCTCAGTGTTAGTAACTTCACAGGAATTGCCTGGAGTTAGAACCTAGGAAGCCTCTTAAGTAGTGTCCTTTCTTACATAAATCTCCCACAAATGTGTTAGATTTCAGCAAACCAAGATTACAAAATGCAGTGCTAACAGATACTTACTCTCGATTCTTTATGTAATGGCCAAATGTTAGCCAGGCCACCAGCTATGTCTGGCTGCTAATGACTGGCTCTGGAGCTGAAACAGATTCTCTCTCAGGGGCACTTCAGCAGGACAGAGGTTGCCAAATTAAAAGAAGGAATCCACAGCTTTCTAGATCTCTAGATCTTCCTTTATTATTTTTAAGTTTAGTTTGAACTTCACTATATTTTAAAAGGAGACCCAGAAAACTTTAGCATTATGAATTTCTAGTAAACTGCCTCTCTAAAACACAGCAGCACACACATCAACATAAACACTGACTGTGTTCTAATTGGATTACTCCAAATGTGTGTCTGTTTGTGTGTGTGGCATCTCCAGCACAGTAATTGTGTCAGCCTTGTTGGTCAGTGGGGAATTGAAGTGTTAAATCCAATTCTGAATTTGTTTCTCTTGTACAGAGGAGGGGGAGATGTAGCGTGAGTACTAACCATATGGTACCATCCCCAATTCAGGGGGACTGAATATGGATGAGAAACAACACCAGGTCCTGGCGTCACTGCTGGTAGCAGGTTTACACTATGTTGGTGTATATTCATTTGTTGTCAAGCAGGAAATGGAGCTGTGGACACCAGCCCTGGAAAACTGACAAAGAATTTTCCAAATGAATATGAAACTGATTGAATGACACTGATCTTTGTGTTTCTGAAGGTTTAGAACAGGCTGGTCTGATGAGAACATTAATAAAAGAGGGCATAGTCTAAAAAATAGGAAAAACTGGATTTGGGGATTTTTGTTTTATATCACTCTCTAAATGTAAAAATGTGTGATATTTGCAGGTTGACAATCATTTGCTGCAAGACATTGTTCAAATTTTTTTTCATGCTTAAAAATAAGAAAATGATAAAATAGTATATAGCTTCTGGTTAAACTACTGAACTTTGGCAGCTCCTATGACTAATGTGGTATCCGACTTGCATCTGTCTCTTCTCTGAGCTCTCTCCATTCAGTATAAGTCAGTTCAATGTTAATTCTTGTCTTATCATTTGCTCTGTCACTTATTTTTCTTTTGTGTCTTATTACATCACCCATGGTGCACATTCAAGATAGCCACTTTGCTGACATTCAGTTACAGACGTGTAATGCTGAACTAAATAAAAACACAGTTGTCATGTGATGCTATTGTCACGGAGGTTGCCTGTGGTAGGAGTCTCCCAGCTGTCCCTGAAGGCATCCTTCCTCCGGTGCTCTCCTGATTGC
>JBAFTA010000007.1:4753744-4773664 GCA_036919975.1 Melanotaenia parkinsoni
AACACATAATCACAATAAAATAATAAATTACATTAAAATGATTAAAAGCAAGATAAGTTAAAAAAAAAAAAAGTTAAAAAAGTTACCGTGTAGACTTCATGCATAGGTACATGAGAAAAGAAATGTTTTTAACCTGGATTTAAGAATGTCTACATTTGGGGAAAGTTTAGTTCTGACTCTGGGAACCGAAAGTAGATTTGACCCTGATGACCTGAGGGACCTGGTTGGTTCAGAATGAACCAGAAGATCCTGAATGTATTTTGGCCCTAAACCATTCAGTGTTTTGTAAACTAGCAGCAGGAATTTAAAGTCAGTTCTTTGACAGACAGAAAGCCAGGGTAAAGATCTGAGGACTGGGGTCATATGATCCACCAGCAGTAGAAGACCACACCGGGTGCCTGTCAGCTAAGAACGGAAAACTGAGGCTCCAATTCACACAGACCTACCAAAACTGGACAATAGAAGATGGAAAAACGTTGCATGGTCTTACGAGTCTCGTTTTCAGCTCCACATTAAGATGGTAGGATCAGAATTTGATGGCACATCAAGAAAACACGGATCCATCCTTCCTTGTTTACGGTTCAGGCTAGCAGCGGTGGTGTAATTTGTGGAGGAAGTTTTCTTGGCACACTTTGGGCCTTTTAGTACCAATCAAGCATTAATTAACCAACCGCCACAGCCTATCTGAGTATTGTTGCTGACCATGTCCATCCTTTATGACCACAGTGTAGCATCTTCTGATGCCTACATCCAGCAAGGTAAAGTCACAAACATGTCACTCAGATCATTTCCAGCTGCTGTCTTGAACATGACAATGAGTTCACTGGACTCAGCTGGCCTCCACAGTCACCAGGTCTCAGTCCAACAGAGCAGCTTTGGGACGTGGTGGAACGGGAGATCCTCATCATAAATGTGCAGCAACTGTGTGATGCTATCATTCCAATATGGAGAAAAAACTCCGAGGAATGTTTCCAACACCTTGTTAAATCTTTGCTTCCAGAACTTAAGGCAACTTGGTACATGCAGGCTGTACCTAATAAAGTGGCTGGTGAGTGTAAACACATATTTAGACCAAACAATAAGATGTTGGGTGAAAACCATAGTGCATCCAAAGGTGCTGCAAAGTTGATCGACTAGTGTTTACAGGGGTATTTTAATGCTAAAACTATTATGTGCTGATTATAGCATCTGCAAACTCATCCAAGACTACTTTGATTTTATAGGGTACTCAAACAAACTGTCTCACTTCATCAGCAGTTCTGTCTTTGGGCCTGATGGAAACCATACATTTATTTGTTGCATCTAAGTGTATAGTGCAGATTTAATGATGTTAAAAGAGCATCAGCTTGTCGGTAACAATGCCAGGCTAAGTGTCTTTACGTTATTTGAACGTAAGGGCAGAAAATGCAATCATCCAAGTGTCTTTTAACCTCTGATGTGTACTTAGTTGACAAGAGTTCTACGAGAAATGCTGTTACACAAAAGGCTTGTATGGTGAGGACTTCTAAGCCTGAGTTGCTTTTTGCCCATTGAAGACATCAGTTTCACTGTGCCATCTGGGTATCAACCTTACCCTACAAGAAACAATCAACACAACCATCTGCGGTCTAGCCACCAGTCCTGTTATCCCTCCAAACCAAATAATGACAAACTGGAAAAAGCAGGGTGAGTAAGTCACTGGTGCATCTATCAGGGAAGGATGTCATCCAGCAAGAGAGCTCAATCAAACAGGAACAAAGTGACAGAAAATACTGTTTGACTTTTCTGTTATAATGGAGGCTTTTAAAAGATTATATGGATTTGGGAGGGATTTCCAAAAGTTAGTGGATAAAGAAGGCCACTGTAAACAGTTTTTATTGTCTTTTGAATAATTATAACGTTAAAATGAATTAAGGCTCTGGCCTTTGTTGATGAAAGACTTGAAATTAAAAAACTGCTCAGGTAGTGTTGGACTTTTGATGTTCTTTTAAACTGCTGCCCAAAAGTCCAACAGCAGCTCTCTCACACCATTAAAATTCATCCACTTGCAGTGATTCCAAACAATGAGGATCCAAAAAAGCAAACAGGGAGGTGGCAGACACAAAGATTAATTAAAAAAAGAAAAGCAGTACAATGGACACATGGATTGTTTCATTAGAAGCCAGTTGTGTGGCTGCAGAAATGCCAAGAAAATATTTATGAGGGTCCGGGGATGGACAGCGCTTAAGATAAAACAGTCGAAAAATGTGCAACAGACAAAACCAGGCAATGTGGAATGGAGGAGGCCTCTAATGAAGCCAGCTGGTCCCAGTCCAGACAGGCAGAGGAGGGGGAAGGATTGATAGAGGGAGAAACCCATGGGGGTGGGAGGAGAGAGAGGAAAAGAGAGGGGAAAAGGGAGTAAGACATGCAGGATGTATGGCCACCCAGGCAGCTCTATTGTATCAGGAAGCTCCAGTAGGTATATTTCTTCCAAACTGTGCTGAAAAACCTAAAGCCATGCCAAACAGCACATCTGCTAATCGTGCAGCAATTACTTCTCTAATAGATGTTTTTTTATTCTGCTTCTCACAGCCTCACAGTCGCCATGTTGGGAGACGGAGCATCATCGTTGAAAGGATGCAGAACGCACCGTCTTTTTCTCCTCTCGCACTGCTGTGATCTTTGAGTTGCTCAAACTACTGGGCAGAAGCTTCCTGTTGCAGTGGTCAAACTTCCTCTCCCTCATCACACTCACCACAGAAACACAGATTAACTATGGAGGGTGAATTTCGGTGCTGTGATATGAACAGGGCGTTGTCTTAATTTGGTTTCTTCTTTGTCCTCCATCAAATATGAAAGAAGTGATAGAGTTTCTACACCAGACTCTGTGCAGTTCTTTGTAGGTTTACTTAGTTAACAGTAAGTCAGGTGCTTTGGTTTGAATTTTTAATGTTTAAGTTTGTTTAAAGTTGCAAATGACACCTGCATGTTGTCTAACCGGCTAAAAAAACATGGATTTGTTTGCAAGTTAGATGTATAGATCTATTGTAGATCTATTGGCAGAACACACATATTCTCACAGAAACCTCCTCAAAATTTTAGAACCTAATCTAATACACTGTACTTGTTTTTTACTTTATGTTTTTTACATGTGGAAGAACAAATAGCTGCACAGAAAGACAGTGTCAGAAGATATGTGAAATTTTGTATATCGAATGAGGAGGATGTGAGCTGAAGCTAATCCATGAGAACCACCTGTACATCACATCTGTACGATGTGTGTCAGATCAGGTGCTTCAATCATTTTCTACCATACACACACTAGCCAGGGTGTTTCCTTTTCCTTTATCTAAGCCTTTATTTTAACAGATACAAGTCTAAAGAAACTGTTGTCAGTGCGTTAAATGATATTATATAACTCATTGCATTCACACAGAACTGATTATGGCGACACAAGAACAGCCACTAAGCACGGGAGTGAAGGAGGTTAGGGTCTACCACACCGGACTTGTAGTCAAGTGTAGGCTGTGCAAAGAAGCTTCTAAATTAATGCAGTGCATTGCAGCAGGGTAAGATGCAAGCAGGCATACATGGAAAATAATAACCAGGTGGTGGGAATACAGGAACATCTGTAGGCTGGAAGTCCCAGGGTCAAGATGGGAGAAATGTCTAAGGTGGTGGAGGAATTTTAGAGCCAAAATCCTGTGGGACCTACAGATTCAGCCTGATAAAATCATGAAATGCATGCTATCTGAACAGTAACTTTTAACTTATCTTGTTTTTAATCATTTTAATTTGATTCATGGTTCAAGTTTTTATTGTGATTTTTGCTATTTGTTGCAGCCTTTTACTATTTTTAAATTCTTTCTTTGCACCATCTGTAATGCTTTTAATGTTTTATTTAAAGCCCTTTGAATTGTCTTGTATATGAAATGTGCTATGGAAATAAAGCTGCCTTACCTTGGCTAAACTGGTGATTTACCAACAGGACATCATTGTGGTCGACAGATTTAGTGATCATGACAAAAGGCAGCTAGAGAAAATTAAAGACTGAAGGAGGAAGTTTGAAAAGATGTGGGGAGCAAAGGTATCAGTGCTGCACTCTAAGCTGATGACCTCCAAACTGCGAGAGTGGCTCCAACTGATCACTGGAACACCATCAATGATCTCAGTCCTAAGAACAGCTACGATACTGCACAGGAACCTCAAGTTTTTATTTATTTATTTTTTGTCATATGTATTTTTTTCTTTCTTTCTTTTTCAATACCACCCACAAAGGGCTCAAAGTGGTTTTTAGTGATCCAAGAAACAAAGTTTTAGTTCCTGACCTTTATGTGCTCAACATTCAAAATACCTGGAATTATTTGCATAAAAAATGCCTAAAAGGGTCCCACACTGCGCTCCCACATGGGTTTTTATGTAAGTGGATATTAAGAGCATTGACATTCAAACATACAGTAAATGCCTGATAACAACGACAAAGAGCTAAAAGCTCCTTAGAGCTGAAATGGATGATGATCCTCTCTGGGTTCAGCTCAGTATTTTAACATTAAAGCCTGTCATTCAATATCATAAGCAAAGATTTAGAGAGGAGTTCTAATTTTTTGTTTTACCAGGTGACTCTTTGATAAGTATATAGACTTTCTAATAAAAGGCTCAGATAGAAAAACTAGTGTGGAGGCAGAAGTCAGTGATCAAATAGGAACAGGGCATTAGAGTTTCCTCACACTGACTGTATTGGTATGAAGGGAATATGTTCCCATATCTGTGTTTAGTCACATTTCAGAAATATATTAATTCAGCTCAAGTCTGTTTTTAACTATGCAGCAGTAAGTCACAGCAGTCTTTCAGGGCACATTTTGGAAAACAATATGGATCTGTGACATTGATTATATTATTTGGCTGTGTTGTGGTGCCTTTTGATGTCTGGACTTGAAATACTTAACATAAGTTATTAAAACTTTCAGGAAATTAAATTTATTCTTGTCCTCTGTTCGAACTTTTCTTATGAGGAAACAGAAATAACAGTGTATAATTATCCAGCCTTAGTGCAATTTGTGAAACTGTCATGAAAGGATGTTTTAATTGTTTTAATTTAAAGGAAAAAAACTTCCACATTAGTGTATTGCAGAATATGGTGACACAGTTATACAAAATATTGTCAGCCAGGAGACTGAAGATCATCTCTTGTCTGGACCCAGTGCTTTCTTTTATCTGTACATGATTCTGTACTGCAGTTTGTCCTATGATTTGCTTTGGTTCAAGCACCCAATCTGTCTGGATAGATTTAAGCATATGCTGTGTGGTCATGAAAGTATAATTATTTGTCCTAACATTATGAATTTAATAATTGTGCCTTGTCTGGCTCAGATGAGTCCTGCCTAATCTGCAAAATATACAAATGCTTTGCTGGCAATAAAGAAAATAAAGAAAAATGACCTTAAAAGTCACGTTGGATGGTCAAATGCAGCATTTTCTTGTTTTATGGCTAGTTTGTATTTTACTATTAGGCCAAATTATGATTGAAAGCATGCAAAAGATATATATATATATTATTATTATTATTTTAATGGCATCATAAAAAATAAAATCAAAACTGGCAGTCAAGATAATCTCAAAATGCTCCACGGGTTCACACCTTTAAAGAACTCTGCACTTTTCTACATGTTGCCAGCAAAACATTTCCTATCATCAGTACAATTACATTAAATAAAGTTCCATCTAAAACCCTCTTTGGTTAATGTCTAAACCTGACACCAGCTGAGATGCAAAGAGGATGTCATTATGTTATTGAGTGCTTTTTTTTTCTCTCCTTTTTTCAGATGCCATGTTATTGTTTTTGTGTGGGAGGGCTGAGAAAATCAAATGTAAATATGAAACATCCTGGTAGATTTAGTGGACTTATTGGCTTTGTAAATGTTTGAATAACTCCTCAAACACCTCCTGCTCTCCACGGGCATCGGCATCTCATTGCAGCTTTGGAGCTAAGTGATCATTTGGCTAAATGAGGAGCCCCTGTATCCACATGTTTGCAAGAGCCATAATGATGCTGTACTCTCAGCAGGCTTGTGCAAGACTGCACTGGAGAATGAGGAAGACTGCTGGGCATCCAGGATGTCGTGGTCCTGGCTCATTCCTGTTCTCCTATGGACCCATTACTCTGTTCAATGCTGATGCTCAAGAAACAGCTACAGTATGAGTCTTTCCATGGACTCATTAGTCTGCTCCATACCAGCAGTAAAAGACTAGCATATAATGAATTCCCGATGCTACAAGTTGGTTCAGACTAGCAGTTGAATTGTTGTATAAAAAAATTAAAATGCAAAACACTTTCAAGGGCTACGGAGGGTCTAAAAGCAACTAATTTCATGTGATACACCCAAATTTGAATGTAAGCAAGTAAGTTTTTGTTGATGTAGCAAACCAAACTGGTTCAATCTGGTCAAAAGCTCTGATGACTTTCATATAAGGCTGATCACATGCAGCACAGCACATTTCAAGATGCTTTACATTAAACATTAAAAGCATTACAGCAGGGTGCAGAAAAAGCGTCAAAAAGAAATATAAAGAGAGGAAAACATTAAGACAAAATATGCAAAAATCATCTTAAAATCGTGTAAAATAACCAGGGCTAGGCTGGCGATACCGCATTAATGCAATAATCAATTAATGCTGTTCATTTTTTAAATTAAAATAAAAATATTATGTATTTGTTTATGTTTATTTATTTATTTATTTTTCAGAGTTCTTGCTCACTGGCTCTGAACACAGAGAAACCACATGCAGTCCAACGCCTGTTTCTCCATGTCTCTTCCTGCTTCAGTGGTAGTCCAGACCAGAGTAGACTAAACATGGAAAAGCAACATTTAGCTGTTATGCTGCAAACAAAAGGAACAAACTGCCAATGAAGATTAAACTTTCACCAAACGAAGACACTTAAATCTGGGTAAAAAACAATTCTGTTCTCATGCGCCTATGCATGAAATCTGCACAGTAACTTTTAACTTATTTAGACTGTTGTTTGCTTTTAATTGTTTTGATTTAATTATGTTATTTTTAGTGCTGGGCAATGATTATTGCAATAAATTGCATGAAATATTTAGATTAATCGCGAATAATCAAGCAGGTTTATTTATTATTAGTTGACCTGAGTCCCTGGATCTAAGAGTTCTGCTAGGTTTATATTCTCTGAACAAATGACAGATGTATTCTAGGTCTAAACCTCTGTAGGATTTTCCTGTCTTTTCTGTGACTGACTGGAAGCCAGTGTAAAGATTTTAAAACTGATATGATGTGTTCAGATCTCTTAGTCATGATTAAAACTCCATCATCAGCATCTGGATAAGCTGCAGATGTTTAATACTCTTTTTGGGAAGTCCTGTTAAAAGACAACTATGGTACTCCAGTCTGAACCTGAACCTGGACCAGTCTACTGAAGGTGAATGCATAGATGAGTTTCTCCTGTTTTTTTCTGCAAGACTAAACTTTTTATTCTGTTGATGTTTCTGAGTTGGTAAAAAGCTGTCTTAGTGACAGCTTTGATGTGGCTGTTAAAAGTCAGACCTGAGTCTACCAACACAGTTACGAACTTAATCAGTGATTTTGGGAGCCAGAGTCCCCAAGTTTTTAATAATCATGACCCTCTTCACTCTGATACCAATATTCTACTAAATTCATTTACAATTTGTCATCAGGGTTGCAAAAAACACGCATGGAAAAGAGAAAGACATGATGAAAAATTAGAAGTCCGCTATCTTCTGGTTCTGTAATATCCCAGAACTATAACCCACATTATATATAAAGTTGTAAAAGTAGAGGATGTCAAGGCAACAAAGTCTAAAACATGACAAACACAAAACAAGAGCAACAAGTTCAAGACTGACACAAGCCCAGGAATAATATCTAATATAATTAGAATTACTTTTGATGGACAAGGGACACAACTTTGAGTTAGACCACAATGGGGTACAGGAGGACTGCTTTCTACGGTAGATGAGTTACAAAATACCTCCCAAATAAATCTGCTCCAGTGTCGCTTATTTTCTCTGTCTTTTCTAACATTAAGAACTCCAGATGAGCAATTTGTTTTTTACCAATGAGCAAAGAAAAGACGTAAGATTATTAGCTATAATCTATTGAGGTTCCTGCCTAATTTGCAACAGTTTTAAACTAAACACTTTTACTGACACTTTCTAACACAGAACAAGCTGCTCTGCAGCTGCATCCACGGTAAACTCTAACAGGAAATATCGTTTATATCCTGTTGGCTTGACAGCAGGCAACATGAACTATGAAATGTGCTCATTTGATTGGTTAGTCCAAATTCCAAGCATAGGATTGAGTTTGAGAATAACCTTGAAACTGTTCTTTTTTTCATTTTTCTTTTCATTCATAGGTTCTGTATTTGGACATTCTTTGTTCTGCTGCTTGGTTACTTTATTACCCTTTGACAGTGCTAAAAAGAGGTTAGTGCCATGGCCACACGTCCTGTTATGTTCTTACCAGCTTAAAAGACCCTGCACATCCAATATTTACAGGGGTATCCTGTGCATTGTAAACCATCAGCCATCTACTGACCAAGGTTAGCATGCAACACACTGAAAGTGAGAACAGCTGGTTGGTTTGCAAATTAATATTGTTGAGGGGCCACAAAAGTTAGCATACAATTATTTGGTCACTTTTTTGTCATCAAAAACTGTGTTTGCTACAGCAGTTCTCACAGAAAATAATAAAATCACTTTTTCTTTGATGAATATTTAGGTTTAATATTATTTTAGATTTGCTAAAAGTATTTTATTTGTTCGTTAACATCTTCTCAGAGGAATGCCACTTGCTAAATAAGTCTATGCAGTCTATTAAAAAATGAGACAAACAAAGCAAATAAAGTATTTTGTTTGAACTAATCTAACTGGGAATGAATTGTTTGTCTCTGTTAATCAGTTCCAAATAAACAGCATATCCTGATATTTACTTTGCCATCCTGATTAGAAAAACAAAACAAAACACGACAGATTTTAGGGACTTTTCTTATACCCATCTTGCACATTTTAAAACATTTAACTGCATCTCATACAATGTCGTGAAAGTTCAACAGGGTTTACTGATTTTATTTAAAGTTTAACCATGTAAAAACAAAGCCTGCAGCCATTATTGCAACTCTGAGGATAAATTTATACTAAATACTAACAACGTGCTGCTACTATAACACTGACAATGGAATCTCTCTAATGTGAACTAAGAATTTGCCCATCCACAATCTTTTGTTTTGGTATTATTGTACGTCATTCTTCATTTGATGGCTTAAATGGAATCGGATTAGAAATGAATGAGGACAGAGGGAGTATGACCTCTGATGAGACCCTGACCCACTGGGAGTTTATCTATATGGACTTTAGTATTTGATCAAATCATTCACAGCTGTAGTTTACCAAGTTGTTATAGTTGTATTTATGTAAAACATCATATAAGGTCAGTTTGTAATATTAGAGACACATTTTAAATCTACAGTATTTCTTGGTAATATATGTATATGATTGGGCACATGAATATCTAAACTAAAATTCTAAGAAATTTACACAGGAAGCAGTGTTGGTAAAATTCTTCACTGAATAAATGAAAACTATGACTTGCTGATTTTGTGAGAGGGAAAATCCATCTCATAGCTGCTAAGATATTAAGCCTGTCTTTATGAAATGACGTATGAATAACATAGCAAGTCATTTTGTGTGTTTTCACTAAGCAGGTTTTGCTCTTTGAGCATCTTTCCATGTCATGCGGCGTAATCTCTATTTACTTGGGATGCATGTCATCCTAGCCCTAACCTGCTTACTGTCATTGTAATCTGCTAACCTTCTGACCGTAATGTTTTTCAGGATTACACGTTCGCTCATTTTTACGTCACTAAATAATACATGGAAAGCTTAAAATATATAAAACTGCATTCTATAATACTAAAGAAGTTGATTTTGCACCAATGTGCTGGAGACACTGATCTACAGCATGACTTTCGTAGAGCTGACATGATAATAAAGCCTTGCACATTTCAACATATGCAGACACTGAAGTTTATGTTCCGTCTATGTCTTACTGAACACAAAAATAGAGCATTCAGGTTTTTTGTGCCTTTCGTTTTAACACGGTGGATACACAAATTTATTTTCAAGCTTTTGGTTGAATTGGCTAAAAAACTAGAAGGACACAAACATGGATAGCTTTCTCACTGTTAGATGAGTGAACTATTTGATCTACTGAATAGAGAAAGTCCCTGAACCACTGAGCTATTAAATCAAAAAACAAAAGCCTTAATCTGCACTTTTACCAGCAGACAAAATCCAATAACTTCCCCCCTGGCAAAAAGAAAAAATCTTCAAACTGTATTTGTGAAATTGAACTGAGACTCATGATTTTACACTAAATTTACTGACAATAAACCCACAAGCAACCCCCACCATTCTTTATCTGTATTTGCTATCTCTGTTGAATAAATTTTGATTCTTTCTCTTTTTCAAAGGCAGAGGCTTCATTTTTAGTGGCGACTTCAGTTAGCCCGTTCAGTTAATAATAAGTTTGTCTTTTAATCACTATTTCTTTGGTTTATTCTTCTTAGGATTTGCAGAAAAATACCTACAGTCTGCAAAAGGAAATCTTACACAGCCAATTTATTTACTATGTAGCTAGTACGAAGGGTGGGCCACACAGCTATTCTGCATGTGCTAATTGAATCAAAAGCTATCAAAAGCTAGAGGATAAGTTAGTCCACACAATTCAGGTGTCATTATTTATTTTCGGTAAGACAACAGAAAATAGGCTTTTTTAGACTTTTATCAAGTAAAAACCTTTCTGTACTATTATCCAGACTGTACTAACTAATGACTGAGCTAACTTCTACCTTCTGCTTTGAGGAATTATAGCTGGAAATACTCCATTATAAGTTTTATGAGATTATAAAGTGACTTCTGCATTCTATCAGTAAAATATATTTTTTTCTGTATTATACATCATACAAATGCAAAGTTTAACAAAAATGATCATTCCCTTCAATAAGCATGCTAAAGGTGATCACCCTAGCTGTAAAGACTTGCTGCAGTCAGTTGGTGAATTACTTTGTATTCACCATATTTAAAAACACAGAACAAAATTAAACAAGAGAACAAAGAAAAGATAATGTAGTATATTGTTTATGTTTTTTTTTCTCACTTGCAACACAATAAAAATATCATTTTTAATGATTAATTTTTTCCATGCTGTTTCCTGACTGTACTACTTCAAGACTAAGCTGACTGCTACGTTTGCTGTTAGTATCACCAGATTCTGATGAAAAAAGGTGAGGTTGTCTCTCATTTGGGGTGCCATATTAATCAGTTTTTGTGGGGGATAGCCAGCTGTACTGGGAAATGTCAAGAGAGTAGGTGCTAGCTGCTAACAGGGGAGACATGATCCAAGTTAGCCAATGTGAGCTGCTAGCTGTTGCTCATGGGCAATGATATAAGGACACACATTCTCATTTACTTAATAAGGAAGATGTGCAGCTATACCCAAATGTTTTTGGCCATAAGGATAGTTTTTTCACCCTAAAGTCTTCAAAATATTGAATTATGATGATTAATCATTGGGGGGATTAATAACACTTCACCAGGGAGGCGTCCAGGATGCATCCTAACCAGATGGCCGAGCCACCTCATCTAGCTCCTCTCGATGTGGAGGAGCAGCGGCTCTACTCTGAGCCCCTCCCGGATCACTGAGCTTCTCACCCTATCTATAAGGGAGAGCCCGGCCACCCTGGAGAGAAAACTCATTTCGGCCACTTGTATTCGCGATCTTGTTCTTTCGGTCACTACCCACAGCTCATGACCATTGGTGAGGGTAGGAACGTAGATCAACCGGTAAATCGAGAGCTTTGCCTTTTGGCTCAGCTCCTTCTTCACCACGACAGACCGATGCAGAATCCGCATCACTGCAGATGCCACACCGATCCGCTTGTCGATCTCCCGCTCCATCCTTCCCTCACTGGTGGACAAGACCCCGAGGCACGTGAACTCCTTCACTTGGGGCAGGACCCTATTGCTGACCCGGAGAGAGCACTCCACCCTTTTCCTTGCTGATGACCATCGTCTCGGACTTGGAAGTGCTGATTCTCTTTCCAACTGCTTCACACTCGGCTGCGAATCGCGAGAGAGAGATCACGGACCGATGAAGCCAACAGAACCACGTCATCTGCAAAAAGCAGAGACCCAATCCCGAGGCAACCAAATCAGATCCCCTCAACACCTTGGCTGCGCCTAGAAATTCTGTCCATAAAAGTTATGAACAGAATCAGTGACAAAGGGCAGCCTTGGTGGAGTCCAGCCCGCACTGGAAAGGATTCTGATTTACTGCCAGCAATGCAGACCAAGCTCTGACACCAGTCATACAGGGACCGGACAGCTCGTACAAGGGGGTCCGGCACTCCATTCTCCCAGAGTACCCCCCACAAGAGTCAAGGGGGCACGGTCGAATGTCTTCTCCAAGTCCACAAAGCACATGTATATTGGTTGTGCAAACTCCCATGCCCCCTCAAAGACCCTGGAGAGGGTGTAGAGCTGGTCCACTGTTCCACGAACGGGACGAAAACCACACTGCTCCTCCTCAATCCGATGTTCGACTATCCAACAGACCCTCCTCTCCAGCACCCCTGAATAGACCTTACCAGGGAGGCTGAGGAGTGTGATCCCCCTGTAGTTGGAGCACACACTCCGGTCCCCCTTCAACTACAAAGTCGATCATCTAACTGCGGCTTAGAGTGTCCTGGTGCCAAGTGCACATGTGGGCACTCTTATGTCTGAACAAGGTGTTCGTCATGGACAGTCCATGACGAGCACAAAAGTCCAACAGCAAAACACCACTCGGATTCAGATCAGGGGGGGCGTTCCTCCCAATCACGCCCCTCCAGGTCTCGCTATCATTGGCCAAGTGAGCATTGAAGTTCCCCAGGAGAACGAGGGAGTCCCCGAAAGGAGTGCTCTCCAGCACCCCCTCCAAAGACTCCAAAAAAGGTGGGTACTCTGAACTGCTTTTTGGTGCATAAGCACAAACAACAGTCAGGAACCATCCCCCCACCCGAAGGCGTCCACCGGGATAAACCCCAATGTACAGGCGCCAAGTCGGGGGGCAATGAGTATGCCCACACCTGCTCGGCGCCTCTCACCGGGAGTTAACTCCAGAACAGAAGAGGGTCCAGTCCCTCTCAAGGACAGTGGTTCCAGAGCCCAAGCTTTGCATCGAGGTGAGTCCAACAATGTTCTATTCTATTCTATTCTATTCTATTCTATTCTATTATATTCTATTCTACAGTCATTTAGCAGACGCTTTTATCCAAAGCGACTTACATTTGAGAGTAAGAACAACACAAGCATGAATTCAAACAAGATGGGACATCATAGTTAAGTGATAGTCAGACTGCTTTGAGTCCAGTTTGACCCAGGTGTTGTCATGTAGTGCTAGGGGAAGTGCAAGATGTTGTTTTTTTTTTTTTTTTGTTTTCTTTTTTTTTTAAGTCCTTTTGTTTAAATACAAGATCACGATTTCATCATACAATATCAACTTGGGCATAGGAATATCTAGCCGGGACCGTTCAACCTTGCGCACCAACTCAGGCTCCTTCCCCGCCAGAGAGGTGACATTCCATGTCCCTAGAGCTAGCTTTTGCAGCCTCTTGCAGCTGCCCAGCTCACACTGCACCCGACCCCTATGGCCCCGTGATGAGCCATAGGGGTATATATATATGCATATATACAGAGAGAGAGAGAGAGAGAGAGAGAGAGAGAGAGAAACACTTTATAAAGTTTTCCGAACAAATTTTGCCATCAAATGACTGACATTTTCTACTTGATAAAATTTAATTGTGAATGAAACCACCTGAGCTTTTCATAAAAGTTTGATTTTCAGCAAGGTTGACAAAGAGACTAGACTTAGAAAATTTAAATTGCAGCCATCAAACCATGCAGCCAAGCATTAAACAATAGATGTCATTTCTGAAAAAACATAATGATCAAATGTTCTTTATTCTACATTTGAAATTATGTTTCACTAAATTTCCCCATAATGGCAAAGAAAGTTAGAAAACAAAGCAAATAAATAGATTTCAAATTTCATTAAGGAGGAGAATAAACATCCATTTGCAAAGTCAACAATAGACAAAGAAGAAAAAAAACAACAATGGTAAAAAAGTCTCATGATGAATGTTGTCAAGAAAGAAGATATAGGCCTACTGACAGCAACTGTTATAGGCAATGTCTGACTAATACATACAGACATAGTGTTCCTCAGATATCAGCTACAGAAAATGGTTTGTTTCATACAAAAGCAGGAGACACAAAGTGGGAGAGAAAGACTCTCATGGGGGATAAAGGAGTCAGAGGGCTTTGTTTACCTTCTGCTGGGATGCCAAGGTTAGGAAGCTGGGCGTGTCCAATGGCCCACCTGGGAGGTTATGTTGTTGGGCAGGAGGCCAAAAAGGAAACCCTCAGGGTTTCAGTGAGACAAATCACATCATGAGAGACAGCAACATGATACAACCTGGTGCCAACTGAGTTGAAAAGAAAAAAAAAACTGTGGATCTAAATTGTGTCAATCAGATGTTAAATTTATAGACACTTAAAGCTCCTCTTGGCAAGATTTAACCTGAGAATACACCTTTCTTATCAGCCTAAAGCACAAAGTGGAGGTGCAGTAGAGACTCACTTCACATCCTCAAACAACTGAGACATTACTAATTTCTCTCTTTTCTTTTCTTTTTATCTAAATGAAATGTATGTTGTATCTGTAAAAGTGACGAAATAAATATTTAGAAGGAGCTGTGAGAGTATACACTTATGTGAAATCCACCTTGTTTCTTTCTTTTTTAGACATTTTGTTGTGTGTTTGGGATTATTATCATCCTTTTGCATGACCCAGTTTCAGCAAAACTTCAGCTACCAGAAGGATGGACTCACATTTGACTGTAGAATACCTTGGTATACAGATGAGTTCATTGTCTACTTAATGACTGTAAAACATTCAAGTCCTGTGGCTGCAAAGCTAGCCCAAATAATCATCCCTCCACCACCATGCTAGATTGTTGATATGATAAGTTTGTGCTGATTTGCTTAGTTTGTTTTTCTCCAGAGTTTTTGCAGTCTTGGAGTTTCTCGGTTGACTTTAGTGTTCAAACCTAATGCAGTTTTCACCAGAATCTGTCCAGTGTGAGCAGTAGAAGAGGCAGCCAGATACCCAGCATGTTGTACTACGACACATCCTGCTTCACTTAATCTGTTTGGTTCATTGGAAGGCCTGTTTGCTTTCACTCTGCAACTAAACTGTACCACGATTCACACGCAAATAAATTGAGACCAGAGTTCAATTCTTTGGTCCACATGAGTGCTCACCCTGCTCCAAACAAACTGTACTATTTGTAGAAACGGACCACGCAGACCGAACGGCAACAGTGTGAATGTGGCCTATGATCACAGCTGATGTCCCCCCTCCTCGACAGTGAACTGATAAACCTCCACACTAGCTGATAGTCAGTTGCATTTGATAACAGCATTTACTCACCATCTTAATTCCCTTGGAAGCAGTAAGAAGATGCATACATAATTATGACATCCACAATGTCCAGATGTTACAGCACCATGTGTATTTATTAAAGTCTACATAATAAATACTTTCTGCTTGCAACAGAGTGCATACTCTGAATAACTGCAGGTGTGTAACCTTTTTTACCAAAATAAAAAAGAGAATCCCCTTGTTTGCACAGAGGGAAGTGATCTCTTTTACTTGTTTTTTGTTTTACATGCAATAAAACACTTTTTTTAAAAAGTTATCCCTGCAAGTGCAATTCATAAAAATAGGATCTAAAATAAAAAAGAAAGTAAAAAAAACAGATATCAGTAATTAACTTTTACCCGAAAGATTTAAAAACATACTAACATCACTATTTGCACCCAACAAAGCATGACTCTGCTCTCTTGGGTGATGTGATGCTCCACTCGTATTTATCATACAAAAACTCATTGCTGCCTTCCACTTCCTCCTTCCTCTGCTTATTTACGCCTTATGTTTAGCAACATGAAAGAAAGGAAGCTGCTGCTTTCCCTCTGGAGCTGTAACATCTCTATTTGTTGTCCCAGGGGACCGGCACTTGTCAGCGTGCAGCTCTGCAGAGATAGATCCCTCCTCTGACTCTCAGGGAAATCACCTCGTTTGTTTTGTGTCAATCCACTCAAATCCTTCAGAGCTATTGTGCTGCGGCTGCCTTGGTCCTCCCCGGCTCTCCCAAGTGAATTCAGGCCACATTATAGCTGGCTTCACATGTAAAAGGTTAACTTAGAGCACTAGACATTACAAAACCTTTTTACAATGCTAAATACCATCTACAACAGATTTAAATTCATGGTGTTGCCATCAATAATACTTATTTCTGATTGGAGGACATGAATCCTTTTAAGCTGTGAATCAGGACACTGTAAATGCAGATCTTGTGAATCATAGCTTTAGGCTGTGAGTAAAACAAAATAGTGCTGATTCTTAATTAACTATTTATGTAGAAAAACTGTATTAAGACAAATTAGGGTTTGTGTATTTGGATAATTTCCCAATTTATAGAACACCAGTAAATCATAACGTACAAACCACTATGTTTATCAAAAGGAGGAAAATGTTCTGACATCAGAAAAATGGCCTGATGTGGTCTTTAAACTCTCCTGATCTGACTGGATGCAGTGTCCCATTAGGTGGGTGAACATCCCAGTACCACACACCCTTGGAAACCCCCAGAGGCCCCCGTTATCTTAAAGATTAAACCTTTGTTTTTCTTTACTGACTGAAGAGAACCTACACAATTTTAGGCAGGTAGCTTTATTGTTCTGGCCAATGGCTTGTTCATTTTCTTAAAAGCAGTATTAATTGTTTTGAGGCACATGGGAGCAATGGATCAAACTGTAAACTCAAAATACAGTGACATCACCTTGTAAAGCTGTTCTACCCGATACGGAATTAATATTCACTTTTTTTGTTTTTGTTTTTTTTATGCTGAGTAGATAGTGTGTGTTTGGTTTATTACAGCTTTTTAGCTACAAACACCTGCCTGCTGCGGGTGGAGGTGGGTGGTGGTTGATCTGAGAGTCAAATCAGAACTGTGGGCCTCACAAAGAAAGGAGCACTTTGGAGGAAAATGCCAGTTTATTTGTGTTGGTATCTACAATTTTTCCATTGTCTTTGTATTTTCCAGTGTCTGAGATTCACTAAGTTTGTTACTGTTAATTCCTTCCTAACACAGCTAACAAAACAATCCAGAAACTACCACATCAAAATGTGATTATGTTGTGTTTGAAAGTATTAGAATGATTGATATTAAAATCTGAGTGAATTTTGACTAAAGTAACTGCATTGTATGAGTCTGTTTTAATCTGTTCATATAGAGGATCCCCAACAAGTTAAATGTACTCTTGGAAATAGTTTTGTTTTTCAATGTATCTGTTATTTATTGAATTTTTAGATACCTAACTTTGTCCTCCACATTTTTTATCTGGACTCTTTTTCTTTCCAACGCCTCTACTGAAGTTTTTCTTCAGCTTACAGCCCTCTATAGCTTACGGTTCTCCAGTTCTTGGCCGTGTTCCGGATCATTTGCACGGCACAACGCCTGGCCTCATGTTGTGTTTAAGGGGCATTATCTGTGATAATGACAATCAGCAATGTGGTGGGTTCCATCATTCAGCACATCTGGGTAAGAGCAGAACTGGATTGGCTAATGAGGTGTGTTGCATTTGTAGGGACATTGCTTATTTGTACCTTTTAAAGAAAAAAGAATATCGTGAAAAAAATTGAAAATCCACTCCCCAAGTCATAAAATGGCTATAGAGCTATTTGTATTTGGATATCTACAAGTGCCCTGCAAAAAATGAAGTTATGAATGTTCCCCTCCCAAAAGCCCCAGTCTGTCCTGACTGGTCAGATCTAAGTAGATCAATGCTGCTTAAATGTAAAGCTAATTTAACAAATACAGAGCTAATTTATTTCTATATATTAATGGGTCATTTTTCTGATTGACTATATGCAGCACAGTGGCTTCATTTTGTCCATTTTAATAATTTCTAAAAAAATCTTCTTTTTTTTTTCTCATTTATTTGTCAGGGACCACATATAAAAACATTATACACAGGGCGAAGATCCTCTGTACCACGTTATAGTGTTCTCACTAATTTCCATCTGTAGTCCATGTGGCAGGCAGAAAGAAAGTTAGAAATCTAACACACATTTAAAAAAAAAAAAACTCTTTTAAAAAGCCACTTAATAGCATAAATAAAACTAATGGAAAGACATTAGTGCTAACAGGCTTGATTTCTAAAAATTTATTTCTTTGTCACTGATAAGTCAGTGTTGTATGTCATTTTTACACCTTGATAATTATCAGCTGGTCTCAACATAGATTTTATCCTTTCATTTTTCAAAACATGTAAAACATACACATTGTGTGGCAATTCTCAAACATAAGCATGTGTATAAGCTGATTACGTTTAATCTTTGGTCAGTCTCTCTGCATTCTTTGCTTACATACAATTAAAGCTGACAAATGCCGTTTTGTCACTGTGCCGTCTACACTGTTCATCTTGTTCTGTGGTGGCATAAACAGTGTGAGCCACCTCCAGCAGAAATAATAAGCATTGTGAAGCAGCGTACCAGAGCAGGTGCAAAGACAGCCACATTTCCCACCCCCATTCTTGAAGAACCCCCATATCACACACAGATGTTTCACATCAAAAGCACCCACAAACCTCTCCACCCTGAGTATGTAAACTAGGATGAGGACCCATTCAAACAGAGGGACTCTGCAAACTGCACCTTGCCTTCAAGCTTTTCTTTCTTTTACAATAATGCTGTTTTCTCTCTCTTTCTCTCTCTTGTGGGGGTCACATATGCTTCAGCACCATGTAGGTAGGATGTCTGTGATAGGCATTTGTAAATTGACAAGAAAAAGGGATAATACCAGAGCGGTATTTGGATGCGCCGGGGAAAAAAAGCAAATGATTGAATAACAGTAATTAAAGCAGTTATTCGTTCGGCGAGCACCTGCATGAGGGATGATATTGCTCCTTAATTCAGCTCAGTTTAACTTCTCTCAGCCGGTGGTTCCAGCATCGCCTCATTAATCGCTGATTGGCATCGAGCTGTTCACAGGAACAAACTGTTTACTCTGTCTTGTCTGCTTTCTCTGGGCTGCATGTGGCGACAGATTTGCTCAAATGCAGCATTAAGGCCTATTGTACCAAATGAGGCCAATACTGAGCATTTTATATTCTTTTGTGGACTGTATGATAAGGCTTATTCATATATACTTATACTTTAGATTTAGCTTAATTACAAGATATTTTTTTTTAAATGCAAGGTCAAGAGTTTGCATTAAAAGATGCACAAAGCTTCAATCTATGTAGGTGGCTGCTATATTTAATTTCCTCTTTTATGGAGGTTGCAGGTATCATATGACACTTTTAAATAATAGTTTTAAATAAGACTTTTACTAATGGTTGGTAGTTAGATCTTATAGCCTTTGGGTCCCTTCCCAGGCCTGGCTACCTCTTTCAGGTGAGATGAATAATTTATCCTTGTGCTAGTCCATGAACGTCTTTGACCTACTGAGACCATTTTGCCTTGGTAGACCCTGCCAGGGGCGAATGCCCCAGAAAAACATAGTCCTTGGGGTTATATATGTATTCCTCCACTATGGTGGCGATTCATGGAGGATACAGCTGACCAAAATGAGTTTTCTCCATAGAATGTCCGGGATCTATCGCGAGGATGAGAAAGTTTCCAATTCTTAAACTGCATGTTAATGTGAAATGGGTCGAGTAAGCATAGAACTAAGAAGCATATTCAAATCAAATCAAATCAAATTTATTTGTATAGCCCTATATCACAACAAGTTGTCTCAGAGGACTGTACAGA
>JBAFTA010000007.1:4773764-4789842 GCA_036919975.1 Melanotaenia parkinsoni
TTTTACAACTGCACATTTAAAGGACTGTGGTACATAGCCTGTTTCCAAAGAAGATGTTATAATATCTAGTATAGTTTCACTAATTAATGGATATACTTCTTTAAAGAGTTTAGTAGGGACCGGATCTAGAATGCATGTAGAGGCATATTAATGAATCTGAAATTATAAATTTAAAAGAAAAAGAACAACTTTTTTTTTTTACCTGACTTTGGACTTTCAATAATTATACTCAACCAAAAACAAGGTGTAGTTTGTTCTATTGGCATGTTAAAGGTTTCAACCTCTTTCTGACAGATGAATCTCCAACTGTTTCACCAAATGTGGAACAAATAAAAGAACAAAAACTAGTAAGCAGCTTTAGTGCACATTTTGGTTAATTCACTGACATAAAAAATGCTCAAAGAATTTAAAATACTGAATAAAAATAAATAAATAAGTATATATATATATTGTATATATTGTATTTCAATTTCAAAATATTTTATGAGATAAATGTGTATACAATTACACATAAAGACATGATGCAGTTTAGCTAAAATTATGCATTGAATATTTATCTCAGGTCTTTAAAAGTCAGCAGGAGTAAGTTTCAGTTATTTTCTGTTTTAGGGAACCAAAGTAGTCATTTTGTCTGATAAATTTCTCTTTAAGCTGTTCATGAGTGGAAGTGCAGAAGTTTTCTGACTGAGGGAGCAAAGTTTGTTCCACCGTGCACACACCAATGGAGATTTTTTTTTTTTTTTTTTTTTTTGATGAGTTGTCTTGTCCCTGAGAAGGTCAAATTTCCTGAATAAGTTGTGTTGGTGATACCAGTGATACCACCATGTAAAAAAGTAAAACAGATTAATAGCATCAAAATCCAGAGTTTAAGCTGAAGTCAGTGTGTGACTAATTCTTCTCTAAAGTTCAGGCCACAGTTGTCTCTCCCCACTAATGTTTAATCTCCAAAAAATTGGACCCGTTGCCGTCGTGCAACTCATGGCTTACTGAAACTGGTTTGAAACCCTGTTCTTTGGTGTTCAGCAGCCAGGGTACTGTCTTACACTCATTTTTAGGTGTTTTTAGCAGGTGGCCTTTCACAATACAATTTGTCAAAGCAGTATTAAAAAATTGTGACATTTTCCTCTAAAAGGTACAATGATAATTTCCAACCCCTAACCAAGAACTTTTAATGCCTAAACCTAAAAAAATAGTTAAAATCCCAACTTTGTACTTTAACAGGAACTGATGAAATAGATTCAAGAAATAATGTTTTCCTTGGTTCATTGAAACCCTGTTGTCAACTGTTTATGTCGACACTCTAAATATAGAACAAGCTACTTGCGTCTGTATAAACACACATAAATGGAAACAGCTTTGGCCTTGTAGGGCAAGCCTCCCACTCCTGCTACCTCTGAACACACCTGCCAGTCAACATAAAGTGGGGTCAAATCCCAGAGGGTATCTGTAGGATGAAGCATCCAACAGATAAACAGTCTGATCTATAAATGATGGACAGGGGGGAGGAAATGAGCTATACATTCTAATACATCTAAATACAATTAAGTGAACTGATAATTATAATGAAAAGAGAACATGTAATTATGTCTTGAAGGACTAGGACTTCAGCTGATGGGAGGTAATAGCTGGTTATGGAGGATAATGTGGTCACAATGTTGCTTATCTGTCAAGAGAGTTTGATAAACTCATAAGTGCAACTTACAAATAATTAGTAGCTTTATGTCAGTCGACAACATGGTTGTTGTCTAATCAGTAAATGCTTCATTTCTTTCAAGACAAAATTATCTCCATAAATTATTACAGACATAGCAGGTGTGTATTCATCAATTTTTGTAGGATTAGAAATTATGTTTAGCTTCAGTTCCAAATCCTAATTAAAATATAACATCTTTTAATCTCAAAATTTAAATTTGTGCATCTGACCTATTGGTCAGACATTAACGTATGTAACATGATTAATCTGTTAAGACTGCACATCATTTGGTTTAAAAAAAATGAGCACATCAACTTATAAAGCCAATATAATGATTTTAGTTTAGCACCTTTTCTTTCCTTCTTACATTTACTCTCCTACTTTTCCTCTTTAGCTCTTTAATTGCCTGCGCTACTGTTTGGTAGAGCAAAATATTCAGAGACTACAATTAATTTTATTAATAACCATCTCTACCACTTGGTTTGGGTATGTAATGCCAAAAAGGTTTGCTATCCCATTACTTTATCAAGTTTTAGTTTTGCTATTGTTCCGATACTATTAACTGTCATCTCAACTTTTGGAAAACTGTGATTCAGATTATTAGTGTGTAAAATAAAATAAAAAAAGTGCAACAAAACATTTTGTCTTGGTTTTTTCTTACTATTACTTCAAGGATCAGGGTTTCCCTGATCGCTATTTCTGTTGCAACAGATCTTGTGGAAAAGGTACCCCTACAGCTTTCATTTTGAACAGTGTTCACCCGGCTGGTAAGATAACAGTTGTGGAGTGCATCACCATGGCAACTTACAAAACATCAGTAAACTTTTTGCAGTAACATGTATTTTGTCTGTTTGAATATCTAACCATGCTGTTAGTAGAAACAACTTTTTGTAACTTCAGCTTTTTAGCCAAACCTATTAACCAAAGTGGACGATATAATACTTATGACGATAAAGTAGCATGATGTAAATTTCTGACTTTAAAAATGAGGTGTTTCTGGCCTGTTCTGATGGCACGGTGACCTTTATAAAGCCATTGTTTCCCTGCAGCGTTCCGACACTAAGAAACTGCAATTTTGTTTCTGGGATGCTGTATCACGTTACATCTGAGTTTTACTTTCTGCACCGCCTCACATACCAGCAACTGGATATCAACACAGTGGCTGTTTGAACGAGCACTGTGGCTGATTCTTCAAAGAAACATATGAGGACATTACCAAAGGAAGAAAGGAAAAGTAAAAGAAAAAGAGACAGTGCAAGAGATAAGATAAGAGTCAATGTGGGGCTTACTTTAACTGCCTGGAGCAAGCTCAGAGAACCAGTAGGATGCAAGATGGAGGAAAAATTAGCTGACATTGAAAGGCTCCTTGCTAAGGATATCTGCCAAAGTTCAGTAGGGCTTCTTTAAACAGGAAAACAAACTATTAAATGCCCAAACAGATACTGAGACTATAAGAGCAGACCTGACTTCCATGAAATACAACTTTGTACCATTAGATGCGACATATGTCACAGCAGTCTCTAGTCTAGAATTCCTGAGCCGGGTTCTGCCAGAGGTTTTTCCCTCCTGTTAAATGGGAGTTTTTCCTTTCCTCTGTCATCCCATGCATGCTCAGGATGGGGCATTGGATCAGTGTCAAGATTCAATGCAATCTGTTGGTTTTCCTTAACTAGGCTATTATTTATTATGAATTGGCTTGAACTGATTTGTGTGTAAAATGTTCTGAAATGAATTAAACTAAATCGAATTTGCTGGACCTACAAAAAAAGAAAAAGTGACAAACTGTGGCTAACAAAACAAAGACATGTAGAAGTCCAGATGTAATCTCATTCATATCGTTTCCTTATCCTAACCAAGTGTAATCTAAGCCAACGAGTGAGTGACAGAAAACAGATCTTACTGTACTTGTAAATGAAAACATCAAGAACGAGTCCTTGACAGAAGTCAAATGCAGATCTAAATAATCTAAGAACCCCATTTCCCTATCAGATATAGCAGAAACCTGGTTTATGATTTAATTGACTTTGAAAAAATGGCAGTATTTGATGTTTTAGTATTAGGTTTGGCAATGGTCTAATCATTGTTCCGTCCTCTCTCCAGAATCTGACATCTCTTTACAATCGGTGACCACCTCTGTTCCCTGAGAAAGTTAATTAGCTGTGGTTGAATGATGTGGGACAGACAAGTTAACTGGATCTTGCCTCGAGCACTGTATATTTATTTTAAAAGTAGTCAATCTGGAAATAACTCACATTTCCACGGTTACCAAACCAATAAAGAAAGGATTTTGTAGTTTGGAAGTTTCTGTAATGCAGCCTCTGGTGATTAGTGAGCCAATCTGTCAGCTAAAGCACCTCAATTTAAAACTCTGTGTTGGAAATCATCCATTTCATTCAAAAGTGTGTTTGTGCGAGACACTGAAGTTGTCGTAATTCCAGGACTGCTGTTGTCTGACTGACTGCTGACCTTGCTGGAAGTTCCTGAGCTGAAAAGACTCGCAACACAAAACAGACAAACAATACATCACATTACAAATATCAGTCTAGTATACATTCTGTGCAATTGTGTTGGTATGTTGGAGAGCATGTCACAAAAGACATTAGAAGGCAAACTGGGGGAGTTAGAGGTGGAGTGAATGAGCAGCTGTGGCAATATTTCCAATATTTACTTCCCCCCAACCCCTCTCTGAATGCAGTTGCTCAGGCCTTTGAGGAGCAATCAAACATCCGGAGATGGTTGCAAGATTCTCGCTTTAAGCCACAAGGTTTTTATTTCAGAAAGAATACCTTCTGTTCGTCGGATTTGCAGCCATTTCATTTAAATGCATCTGTTTTTAAGGTAAAACAGAGAGAAGAGGGGGAGTGAGAAAAAACAAACAAGAACAAAAACAAAAAAAAAAAAAGAAAAAAGCGTGCTATTGAACAGAGCATGTTTGTGCATCATATTGTGCTTGATGTAATGTAGGTCAGTGTTCTGCACAGCACCAGATAAGACACAGGGAACAAGTGTTGTGTGTACTTACAAGCAAATATCTGTCAAAATAGCAATTGACAGATCTACAAGAGCTTTCTCTCTCCCTCTCTATTTTTTTTTTTTTTTTTTTTTCTTTTTTTTGGCTGGGGAAGTGTTTCCTTCGTCATTAGCATTTTTTGAAAAAAGGGCCAGAGATTTGGGCCTATCTGCCTCCACTCGCTGCTGCAAAGCCAGTCTGGCCCAGGTTGTTATCTGTGCACTACAGAGGTGCAGCTGTTTAGCAAATGGATTTGCAGATTTTTAAAGGGAGATGAGGAGGGAAAAAAAGAGGGGGAAGAATCAGGTATTCACAGCAACCCTCCCCAAACTGGCATGTTGTGTATGTGCATGTGTATGTGTGTCTGTGTGCAGACATGGATGTGTACGATTCTGATTCCTTAAAAATCTTTACCTTTCTGAGGCACACATTATTTTTGGAAATGACATTAAACACAAAAAGCATGAAAAATGCTTATTCTCTCTTTCTGTGCTTTCCTTTTATTCACTTTCCAGACTCCCGAGGGGCCTTTTCTTTCCCCGAGCGAGCACCATCACCCCTCCAGTTGCCTAACTGGACTCACAGAGTTCTGGGAGTGGAAGGAGGAACGAATGGGGCGCTTTAGGTGGGGTGGGATGCTGCTGACTTCAACACAGCTGCTGGCAAGTGCATCTCTTTTGTCTAATGCAATCCTAGCAGGCTTGACTCTCCTACACACACACAGACACAAACACACACGTGGAGGAATTCTGGCTTCAATCAAGGGCCCCCACGGGAAAGAGAAGAGGACCCTAAGCCATTGGAGACACTGAGGGTGTTTGGCTTTCATAAGTGGGGGTATGTACTGTATGCATGCATGCACACTTTCACACATCTCTTCAAGCACACACTACCTTGTTTTCCTGACAACCAGGATGGCCACACACACACACACACACACACAAATTCACACCCTGCTGCAACCTCAGTCTCTGCCAGGAGGTGTCGTATGACTAACCAGAGGATGCAGAGATTCACCTTTAGAGAGGCAAGCATGATGCTTGCAGTTAAATAATGAAACTTCACACACACACCTGACTCAGAGAAAACGTGCAAACTATTGCAAGCTGTGTTTTATCACAGCGATGGTTCAAACTTTTAGAAAGACAGCAGGGATAACCAAGAATACAAGTATAAAAAATTACATTAAGAGCTTTACATAAAATTTGTCTCGCAAAACAGTTTGGTTCTACTTTAAGTCAAAATTAAGAGTAAATGCAGTAAGTGGTGAGTTTTACACAGTGTGTTTATTAAGATATCTTTAATCTTTATTGAGCATAAAATGTAATGCACATCTTTAAGTTTATTAATGCATATTTTAGTGAGCAATGAATATTGTAGCATCTGTAGGAGCAACAGTAAATCAATCCATGCATGAAAGTTATTCATGCTGTCACCCAGCCTTCCCACTCATCCATTCTACTTAACATGCCTGGAATTTGTCGGTTGCATGTGTTTGTCTGACTCTGGTTTTAGTCTGTTTCTCACCCATCCTCGGCTTCTCGTTTCTGAACATTTACAATTCAGATCATTAACGTTTCATCTCGTCCTGGTTAACTCCACCCATCAGGTGTGTAAAGCTTAATTGAACTAAATGGAAGAATATTTCTAGCATCTATAACTCAAATTTGTGCATTACACAAAATAAGTGATGTACATTTTTGTTTGTATTTATTCATTTCGATCTATAATACATAAATTTAGTATTGCTAAATTGCTAAACACAGCCAGTGTGTACATATACACATTTATTACTACCTATCTATTTATTTTACTCTAGGCAAGGCAAGTTTATCTGTATAGCACATTTCATGTGCAAGACAATTCAAAGTGCTTTACACAAAAGCTTACAGCAAGGTGCAGAAAAAATACAACTGTATTAGAAAAGCAAAGATTAAAAAGACAAAATTTATAACATAAAAACAGAAAGAAAAGCTCAGATAAAGAAATAAAGTTAAGATTCCGTCATAAAAGAACTAGCTGCAGATCTGGACGTAAGAAGTTAGAACTATTCAAATGTAGCTGAAAACAGGTGGGTCTTCAACCTTGATTTAAATAAACTGAGTATGTCAGCTGATCTGAGGCTTTCTGGGAGTTTGTTCCAGATATGTGGAGCATAGACGCTGAATGCAGCCTCGCCGTGTCTGGTTTTGACTTTGGGAACTGAAAAGAAACATCATCCAGCTGACCTGAGAATTCTGGTAGGATCATACTGGGTCAAGAGGTCACTGATGTACTTTGGTCCTAAACCATTCAGAGCTTTATAGACCAGCAGCAGAACTGTAAAGTCTATTCTCTGGCAAACAGGCAGCCAGTATAATGAGCTGGACTGATGTGGTCCACGTTCTTGGTTTTAGTAAGGACTCGAGCAACTGGGTTTTGAATCAGCTGCAGGTGTCTAATTGATTTTTTAGGTAGAACCTGTAAAAACACTGTTACAATAATCAAGCCGACTAAAGAGGAAAGCATGGACTAGTTCTTCCAAGTCTTGCTGAGACATCAGATCTTTTACCCTTGATATATTCTTAAGGTGATAGTAGGCTGACTGTGTGATTCCCTTAATGTATTTCTCAATGTTAATGTCTGAGTTCATCAGTACACCCAGATTTCTGGCCTGGTTGGTGGTTTTTAGGTGTATAGACTGAAGCGCTGGGGTGACACAAAATCGTTTCTCTTTCGCTCCAAAAACCATAACCTCAGTTTTGTTTCTGTCTAACTGAAAAAAAGTTCAGACACAGCCAGTCATTAATCTCGTCAATGCATTTACCAAGACCCTCTACAGGGCCTCGATCTCCTGGTGACATTGTAACATATATCTGTGTGTCATCTGAGTAGCTGTGGTAACTAATTTTATTGTTAATTATGAACTGTGCCGGTGGGAGCATGTAGAAGAGGCCCCAGTATGGAACCCTGGGAAACTCCACATGTAATTCTTGTCTGCTCAGATGTAAAATTATCTATTGACACAAAGTACTTTCTATTAAAGTAAAAACAGTCATTTTAGAAAAGTCCAAACACTTCGAAATCAGTAAATCTAGACTCCTGTCCTTTAGTCTGTGTGTGGGCTCTGTTATATGCTGAGTCAGCCTGAGGTTGTCCAGACTGTTACTTAGGTCTTTAGTCCTCTTATCCTGAGGGTTGTCTACATGGATGTTAAAATCACAAACAATAATTACACAGTCAAAGTCTACACAGATTAAAGCCAGCATTTCACTAAACTCATCATGAAATGCTGTGCAGCATCCTGGTGGGTGGTATATATTCATAAATATTGATCTGAGATTAGCTTTTAGATGAAGAGCCACATATTCAAAAGAAGTAAAATTTCCAAAAGATAACTGCTTACATTGAAATGATTCATAAAATAAAATCCTGTTCAGTGTGACTTCACTGATAAAACTAAAGTTGGGAGGGGTTGATTCGATAAGAGCAGCTGCACTGTTATCTTGGTTTAACCAAGTTTCTGTTAAAAACATAAAATCAAGGTTGTGTTCAGTGATAAGATCATTAATTAAATTGTTTCTCTGCTAATGACCTAACATTCAATAAAGCCAACTTAATGGGTTTGGAATTGTTTACCCTATGTTTGGGGGCACGCTGTGGCTCACAGGATATGTTAAGACTACTTGGAAACCTTTTAGAAAGTGGCTCTCCAAATAAAAAAAATACGATTACAGAGTTTATACTGATTGCATTTCACATATTTTATTTATATTCCTGTTCAGAGCATAATCTGATTAAATGAATGTGTTCATTTGGTGAGATTTGTGACTTTCCAAAGCCTTCGTCATGCCTGCATCTGCAAAAATATTCCAGAAGTGAATCTTGTGTCACTTAAAGCTGTTGTAAAATCTTTTTTTGTTTGTTTGTTTGTTTTAAAGAAGCCCAGGATTGCTTATAAATGGCAGAGAAAGGTGCTTGTGTGAGTCGCCAAATGCTGTGAAAATACCAGCAGGACGTAACATTACCAGTATGTTAGGTTTGTACTCTAATGATTCCATAGCACCAAGGAAACTTTGGGGCTGTTTTGGTCAGCCATGCACTGGTTTTTGTAACCCATCACAGTAGTCGTGCTAGTTCACGTTTCAAAAACAATGAAAACAGGCAACCTGGTAACTTTATGACCAATCAGATCAGAGGAGGTGCAATCGTTGCTAACAACTCATTTCAGCTTTGGAGCCACATACAGCGCTGTTTGATCTCAAGTGGGCCCAACTAATAAAACAATACCATAATGACTACATGATACTAGTACAACTGGGATACTCGGCATGCTTAATCTTATTACTCACTAAGAATAAAAACAGTGTCTACTGTGTGGCAGCAAGTTAGCAGAGCAGCGGTCCATTAGATTCAATGGGAAATTGTGTCCAAACATTTGTCCTGTATTTCCATTTATATGTTTCAATTTTCAAACATGATATGCAGTAATGCTTCCTCCGTCACCTGAGCACATCCATCCTAAACTCCCTGAAGTGTTTATCTACCAAAACACCTTTGACCTTTGGCTTTGATGCTCTAAAAAGTCAAAGCGATTATTAAACTCCTGGGTGCCTCTCAACAATTACCTGCACACGCAGTATTTACAGAATGAATGACAGCAGATGCAAGCCTATACTGCAAGAAAATTAATTAAAGTGAGATTTACCATCAGTTTCATTATGTCAATTCTTAATTTTTCTTGCAAGAAAATGAGAGAGTGTGAAAGTTCAATCAACAGATGCACCACTTTGCATTTATTATCAGTTTAACTGAATGGGCCATTGTGTTGATAAATGCTTTAATGCTTTAAACTGTAGCTTAAGGGGAGAGTAGGTGTTCTTTGTAATGATTAAACTCGCTTCAAAAATTAACAAAGAAATCTATTCAAATAGAAGAGAAGAGGTGTGCAGGTGTCTTTTAATTTTATTCATCTTCTCCTTTGCTGAGCCATTAGTGGTTTTTGTCTTTGCCCAACTATTGTGTGGGCGGTCGAGCTAACAATTAAACTATTGTTGAGACAATTGAGAACTGATAAAACTGTGTTTAGATGGTGTAATATTCAAATGTTACTATACTGTAATTACTATTAAATCATTTAACCTCTCAAATATTTTCAGATGGGAAGCTGGAGCTCTACCCGGAATAAAGGTTCAGAAATCATGTCGGAGTTGTTGAGAAACACACAAAACCTGGATTTTGGTATAGTTTTTAATGAAGATGCATCAAATTCCCCTCCAAGGAATTTCTTTTTCACCTTTAAAAAGTTTGATCTGTGGGCAGCAGGAGATCAGGTGGACCGACTTTTGTCGGAGCGGGTGACAAATGGGTGCAGAGAAAAAAGCTTTTTTGGCCTTCATCAGTGGGTCTAACAGATGCTGCCTGTCCACGTGCACCTCCCCTCTGCCAGAAATATCAGGCTGGGAATTAGGAGAGGCAATGTATAATTTAACTGAACAAGTGACAGTTCATATGCTGGTGCAGCAAAGAGCCACAATAGGAGTGCAGCTCAGTGCAGGAGATCCATGCTCGCCTCAAGCCATTACCTCCTCCTTAAAGGAGAGTAGGAAGAAGGGAGGGTGAAATGAGGAAAGAAAACA
The DNA here is from genome assembly GCA_036919975.1 of Melanotaenia parkinsoni. Taxonomy (NCBI): domain Eukaryota; kingdom Metazoa; phylum Chordata; class Actinopteri; order Atheriniformes; family Melanotaeniidae; genus Melanotaenia; species Melanotaenia parkinsoni. The sequence goes on from JBAFTA010000007.1 coordinate 4,784,086, forward strand.
CCAACATTGAACACACACATACACACACTCTTGCTCTCTGTTGGAAAGTGGAAAGAAGAACCTCCAGTGTGGCATAATGACTTTTCAGGGAAACAATAAGAAATAAATACCTTGGAGCTCCTCTATTAGTCAACACTTACAGTTCTTTTTTTTACCCCCCTCTCTCTCTCTCTCTTTCTCTCTCTCTGCCTCCTTCTGACTCTCTTGCTCTTAATGAGCCTCTTGTTGGAGAGGTAACGGACCGCTGCTCTGCTCCACGTCGTTCACGATGAGGAGATTGTTAGCTGTAATCACGCAGAGGCTTGAGATGGAGGGAGCGTGGATTAGCTACTTTACCTCGTGTGGAGTGTTTAACATGGCACCCGACGCGGTGCTCCTTCCTGTCTTTACTAGACAAACACTAGCTGTCATTAATTCCATTTGCTTATCACAATCACCTCCTCCCTCTTCTCTTTCTCTCTTCCACCCTATTCATCCCTCCAAAAGCCTTCAATTTGGACCCTTCATCCTCTTTTTTTCTTTTTTATTCAAGCGTCAGTGCAAATTATTGCAGCCCGCTGTTAAGAATTACTAGGTAAGGAAGCTAAATGAAGATGAAGAATTGGAAAATGTTTCCAGTTGGAAGAATGTTGATTACCCGGGCCGCGGTCCTGGAGGATTCCCCACTATTTATCCTCATATTTTGGGCTGCCTCTCCCTTTCTGCTCTTCTCCATGCTTCTCCTGGGGCCTTAGAGAAGCAGCTTGCACTCAGCACTGCCAAAAGAATTTATTAGAGCAAATGGTATTGTAAGCCCTATGGAAGGCATACCTTATGTGAAGATTTAAAAGATATTAGGAGGATGGCGCAGGCGGGAACCCAGGTGTGCTTGGTAATAACTATTGTTTTGAGTGTGTGTGTGTGCATAAGAGCCTGTGTGTATTTACATTTGGTTTAGTCCCTGTGTTTATAGAGCTTCTCCCTGCAAAGACAAGAGGAGGAGCATAATGAACCAAGACAGCATAGCAGACTGCTTCTGGTGTGTACATACAGCACATATTTTCAGTGTAAACCTGTGGTGAAGTCTCTAAGCAGTCTGCATTAAAGCCACTTCATTCAAGCAACAAGCCAGAACTGGAACAGAGAATTGTTTGATCACTTTATGTGGTCAGCTGTCAGTCAGGAGGTGGCTGGTTCATACCGCAACATCTCCAGTTCATGTCAAAATGTTCTGAACACATTGTGTTCCTCATTTGTCTGCCACTTTGGATAAAAGCATCTGCTAAATGAATGTAATGTCATTCCTGGTGTTCCAGATGGGTGGGGTTTACCACGTTAGCATGGTCCTCATAGAAAGACATTTTATCCAGTATTTTGTCAAAATGAATTATTATTATTATTATTATTATTGTTATTATTATTCATTTAGGCCATATTCTACTTATTCCTTTGGCTAATTTTGAGATCTCTGTTCAAAAATTGACTGCCTCTGGAACGAGGGTGGGTGAGGGGAGTTGTGGCAGATAAGGGGATGAAGGGGGGTGTGATCATTGGGCAGAGATGGCCGGTGCCTGGTGGGCTCGGCAGCTACCGATCTTGGCCGGCCGAGGCTTGTGTCCCGTGACCATGGAGCTTCTGGCTGGGCCCTCGTCTGCTGCACTCTGGGTGGGTCTAAGTTTGTCTTCGTGGTGGGGTGGCTTGGGTTCATGCTTCGGGATTGTTGCTGATGGCCCAGGTCTCTGCCTCTAGCCTCCACAGAGGCGTGGTCCCATTTGCACGATCACACTCATCTCTTCTCACCTCTTATTCCTCATACTCTGCATGCTGACACAGTCACTGGGTTGTCCAGTGGATTTATACACTAAGAGCTACCATTGTTTAGGGTCCTTTTTGCATGTGTTTTTGGTACTTTGGTTGTTCTTGTGAAATATGTTTATTTATTTTTATTTGTTTATTTATTTTTTTAGGAACTCCTGATGATTGTCAGCTTTGTTTTCCTGTAAAAGCTGTAGGAAATTCTCTGTTGTGTTTCTGTACAAGTAGGCAGTTGGTTGTCTGGTGTTGGATTGAACAGCTGTTGCCTTCTATCTACTGTATCTTTGCTCCACTTTTGTTTTTTCTGCTTTCCTTTTTATTTCTGTTCACTATTCACTTTTTTTCTGGCCCTCTGGTCAGGTCAAGCAAGAATATATAAATTCCATAGTTTAAAAAAACAAAGAATTATAAAGAGGAGCCTTATACCCATAAAGTTTCCCTTGGCAAAGCTAATTTGTTCAGCACAACACAGCAGCCAGACCATCATTCTGCTGCCACCATGCTGGACAGGACAAGTAAAATAAAAACTAAACAAAAATAAAAAATGTAATGCCTGTAATAAAATGAGTGTGTCTCTGCAACCACAAGGTTTATTTGAATACTTTTGGGCTCATACTAAAGGCAGAAGTTGTGTAAATATCAGTATATGTTTTACTGGTTTTAAAAGGTTCATTGAGACGCATGATTGTTCCCATATGCTACTGTATGATCAGCCAGAACTAAGATAAGACCAACTAAATTTTCATATCTAAAAATTAGACCTTTACACCTGGGCATGACTTGCCTTGCCCCAAACAAATACATCCCAAGCCAGGTATGGGGAAGAACCGAGAAGAAATGTTGGCTGTTGGAACTTATGCTCCATCTTGGAAATGTTTTACCAAACATTTTTATTTATCACCATGAGTCAATGTAGGCTGAGCACTTCTATATACATGACACAACAAATGTCATAATGCATTCAGAGTGAAGTTAGTTTTTCTAAGAAGTTTCTCATAATTCAGACGTGCTTCATTGCAAATTTTTTTCTGTCTTTACACATTTTAGAAATGTGTTTTCTCTTATAAAGACAAACCGTGTCCATTGAAAAATCAATTTTTGCCTCAAAAACTAAACTTGTAATGATTTCAGGTTTCTGGGCCGGCTGGAGCTGTTTTGGTGCTTAAAATGCGTATTAGTGTAGTATGGTAGCAACACCTTACCCACATTATGCAGCTCAATTATTCCATGAGCAACACCTGCAAAACAAATTTGGCATTCAAATTTGCTAAGGATGATCAAACAACGCCGAAACACTGTCATTATTTCTCCCTCACATACGGCAGCGAGGGGAATGAGAAAAAAAAAAAGACTTTTTTTTTTTTTTTTTTGGATGCAGTGAATTAACTATTCAGCTGGAAGCAAACTTCATTTTATAGGTTTCATTCACCTCATTTCCCAAAGTGTATTTAACTGCCATTGCAAAAACAACAACATAAATCGATTTGGATCCACAAAATCTCACCTGCCAGGAAAAAAATAAATAAAACACAAAAAATGACACTGAATGTAGGAGACTTTTATAGGAGTTTTTTCACGCTCAAGTGAAGGGCTTACATTTGATAATGTTGATAAGTCCCACCACAAAGATGTTTCCTTCCTTTCTTGACTTTCTCACAGAAGTTGACATGGCTTCTTACAATCTTTCATCTAGCTAAGAAAATGGACACACTATCCAGCCCTTTTCCGCTAAGCTAGCCTTGCACTCCGACGTTAGATAAAGAGAAATCAGGGCTAATGAGTTGCGCCTCCCTGGATATAATTCTGTAATAGCTATAATCAGGCCGTTCTGAGCGCATGAATATACATGGCCTGAATCAGCTGCAATCCTGTTGGTGGTCAATATTCTTGAAGCCCTGCCAGTCGGGGAAAATTCCTGCTTCCCTACTCTGCCTTAATGTTATCAGGTAACACACACTGGCATTAAATCCCACAACATAATAAAAACCTCTTTTTGGAAGCCTTCACAGCAGACAATGCAGCTCTCACCAAAAGCCCTTAAAGTGTTCGTGTTTTAATGTCATTAAGGCAACCACGAAGCAGCACACAGACCAGGCAGGAGGAGGAAAAGCAAAAAAAAAAGAAAAAAAAAGGAGAGCATCAGCTTGAAAAAAGAAACCCTACACAAGACCTCAAGGTACATTTGCTCTGAGAAGAGACAAAAAGACTCCAGCAATGGCAAAAACAAACAGGAAGGGTTTATTACGTTTATGCCGTGAATAGTGGAACAACGGCCTCGGCAGTCCTCGCTGACAGCTTCTAAAGCCGCAGATTTGTGCCCATTAGTCACACATTTTAGCAAGAAGGTGGTTTCTAAAGTGCATTGATAGGGATTACAGTTCTATCCTTTCCTGTCTTTCTTTCAGTACGGAAACATGCCGCTGATTCCTGAGATGCCAGGAGGTTTCTGTAAAGAAAAGAGTGGGGGAACTATTGTATTTGTTTTCTAAAATGGCAATCCATAGGGTATTAACGGGCTTAATCTGTGATTAATATTTTAATGATACAAAATAAGCAGCTATTTCTTAAGTTTACAGCGTCCCACTCCACCGGAAGGTTTATTTACATGCAGTCTGGGAGAAAAGAGAAAGAGGCAGATGAATGCAAAACACGCTAGGTTGAGATTACATGGTGGCACCGGGGTGCGATTACACCACGAGGGATTTGAATAATCTCGGGTTACTGAGTTTGAGATATTTTGTAATCATAGATTGGTTTCTTTACCATTTTTTTCCAAAAGCTAGGATTAAAGCAAGATATGAGTTTGAGTCTGTATTTCAGGCTTTATTAGTCACCTTTGCACCATGAAGATACTTCCTTCTTGTGGAGCTTAAACCGTTTTTCTTCCAGGGAAAGTTGAATTGTCAGTGACAACTTGTTTTTACATTTTAACAAAGACTTGAAGTAGATGAAATTACTTTACAAGGCCCAGACTGATTCATTAACTATTAGGAAAAGGGCAGGGTGACACTGCAAATTTTGGTATCAATCTAATACAAAGTAAATCCAGGGCTAGTATCGCCGATACAATATGATACAATACCAATACCAATACGAAACTGATATAATACTGATACAATACCAATAAACTACCGATATGATACCAATATTTTTTACCTAAAATTTCACAATTATTTAATGATTTTGACTTTAATGAATGATTAATTGAATTAATGACTTTAATTATTGATCATGATTATGATGATAAAACAGTCAGCAGAACGTTAGAAAGTTCAAGGACATGCTTGCCTGCAACGTATGGGATGATCTGTATTAGGAAAAAACGCTGAAATGGCATGCCAAAAGTTCAGGAAAGTCATTATCTATAGTTTCAATGATTGCTTTCCACTGGTCAGATCAACAAAACAATACAACCAAAATGTAAAAAGACCATGGTACTCAGCTGAACTGTTACAGCCATTAAAGAATAAGAACTTTTATAAAAAGTATATTTTGAATCCCACTCCGCTCACTCATGTTGGTTACAAATCCTGGAGAAATAAATATACAAATTATATTAGGTCTGCAAAAAAGATATATTTCAGTAAAGAACTCATCAAGTCTTCTAACAATATAAAATCTACATGGAAAGTAATAAATCTTCGGCTTGAAAAGGATAAGGCTTCCTCAGATCTACCCTCTGTTTTATTAAGAGGTAAACAACTCTAAACTACTCATTCGATATAGCTGAACATTTTAATGATTGCTTTGTAGGTATTGGCCAAAAATTAGTTAATGAAATTCCAGCTTTTGACTGAAATCCTTTGGACTTTATAAGCCCTAGGCCAATTTTTGACAAAATTACATGTTCCGATTAAAATGAGTATATCTCTGCAACCAGGTATATTGTCTATTTCAATAAGTTTGGTGTCAAAATAAAGATAACACCTGTGAGCTTTATGGAGAAGTGTAAAAATCTGAATA